>SRZU01000236.1:0-95453 GCA_013183765.1 Fusarium xylarioides | reverse complement strand
ATGATATTTTAAGCTTATTTAAAGCTGAATATAATAAGTAAGTCTTTTCTTTTTATTAATTTATAAAATAATTTTTTTCTAATTTTTTTTAGTATTCAAAATGAAGTAAATTCTTCTATTACTTTAGAAAAATTAAATAGCTCTCCTATTTCTGAAGAAAACTCAGATTTTAAGAGTGATTTATATAATAAAGCTATAAAAAACTCTAAAAAACTCTAAAGAATTTTTTTTTTTTATAGCCTTAACCCAGTAACGACTAATAAATAGGACCTAGGTATTCCAATAATAGCTACAAAAGTATTAACTATAAAGTCTCTAGCTAGACTAAAATCTTAATAAACTTAATTAATAAGGTTACCTTTAAGCTGTAGCATCTTAAGTAACTCTAATTATAATAAATATATTACCTAACTAGCTAAAGAGCTATAAAAAGCTTAACTAATAAGATCTATAACTCCCTTATAACTTTAACCTTTCTTAATCCATTTACCTCTTAAAGTTATCTTAATAATTATAAAATTATTAAAAAACTAGCTAAGCTTAGGTTATTTATAAGTTCTTTACCCTAATTATATTAAATTAATAAGGCTAATCTTAATTATAATTAAGATATTAAACCTAAGTAATTAGCAGCTAGTAACTGCTATCTATTAATAGTATATATAACCCCCTCCTACTTGCTATAAGTGCTGCTAAAGGGTCTATAATAGAGATATTATAGCCCTTTAGTAGTAAGTAACTTATAAGGTAATATAAAAGGAAGCTATACAGGTAAAAGCAATTAGCTATAATAGTAAGATAGATAACTAGCTACTTAGCCTAGCTATCTTTAAGTATAATATTCTTTACTGCTTACTTAAGAACTCTTATTATAGTAGGTAGCTTTAAGAAGAGATATAGCACTTAATAGATACTTAATCTATAGGTAAAGCTAAATAGTATTTCTATAAATTAAAGAATACCCTTTAGCTTAAATACTAGATTATAAGTATTATTATACTTATAATAATAGTCTCTATTAACCTATAGCTAAGAGACTATTATATGCAGCATTTAGAGTTTATATATAATAGAATTACCTAGAAAATTCTATAAAGTTAATTATATAAAATAAAAAAAATTCTATATATAAGAAAAGAGTTTTATCTAAAAGTTAAAAGAGTTCTTTAATAGGTAAAATAAGCTATAGTTAATTAAATAGAATTCGCCTAACTAAGCATATTCGCCTCATAAAATGATAACTGATGCTAAGGCAATAAACAGTAGTATTAACAGTAAAACTCTAGAGAATATTCTATATATCTTACAGAAAGGGTATCTGAAAAAAGAGTAAGTTTTTCTCTTATTTTTAAATAAATAAATAATATATATATATATTATTTATTTAAAATTAAATAGAAAACTAATATTTTTATTTAGGAAGACCCTTTACGCTATTGGGAAAAGACATAGTGATATATTTCCTATTTTAGCTATTTTAGCTAGGAGATATTTAGCTATTCCTCCTACTTCAGCTTCTATAGAAGCTACTTTTTCTATTAGTAATAATATTATTACTAAAAATAGAAATAGGCTTAGCCCTAAAATAGTTAAAGAGCTAATATTATTAAAAAGCTGGAATAAATCTATTAATGAAATAGAAAAAGAATATAAATTAATAAAAGAAGAAGAAGAAGGAAAAGAAGAAGGAAAAGAAGAAGAAGAAGAAGAAGAAGAAGATAATATAATTTTAGAAGAAAAAGAAAATGAGGAATAAAAATAAAAAGTATTTTTTTAAGTATATATATTATTAAAACCTAGTATTTCTTTAAGTAAAATTAAATATATATTTTTTTATTAATTTAAAAATTTAAATCTTTAATTTAAATATCTTTAAAGCTTAAAATCTTTTAAAAAAAGAATTTTTAAAGGAAGATTTACTTTAATTATAATAATAAATAAACTTATTATAATTTTATATATTTATTAATATTTATAAAATAATTTTAAAAGCTTTAACTTAATACTTTTTAAAATAATTAAAATATATAATTTAGTATTTAATTTAGTCTTAGTATACTAAGACTAAAATAATTTTAGTTTTAGTATACTAATACTAATTTTTCTTTAGTATATAAAATACTAAAGTAAAATACTAATTAGTAAAAAAAACTAAGAAAAAATTAATATTAGTATACTAATACTAAAAAAGTATTAGTAAATTAAAAATACTAAAATACTTTTTAGTATTTTAGAAAACCCTGCCGGCCTTCCTCCCCCAGATACCAACCTCACTGCCAACACTGCCGCCTCCGACAGAGCCGCTATAATCACTGTATTGATACTCGCGCTGATAGCCATCGCACTTCGATTCACTGCTAGAAACATCCAGCAGACCAAGATACACTGGGATGACTGGGTTATCATCATCTCTATGGTAATATTAATCCGAGACCAAGTCCAAAGGTTCGGTGGTTGACAAACGGATAGGCGCTCGTGGGAGGGACTGCAGGTTTAGCTATAGCAGGTATACCAGCACCAAAAAGGCTAGCTTCATGGTCATACTAACAGCTCTCAGGTGGCCATTACGGTGCAGGTAAGCATATATGGGCCGTCGACCTAGACAGCCTACAACAGATCTACAAGGTGAATTCGTGCTCCCTCCAATCCCGTTTCGCATTTAGCTAATATTCACAGATACTATTCGGATACACGTTTTTGTACTCTGCATCCTGTGCCGTCATCAAGATCTCGATCCTCCTCTTCTACAGCCGCATTTTCCTTTCCACGGAGCGTCTCTTCGCCCTTTCCATGAAGTTCGGGTACTTCCTTTCCATATCGTATCCCATAGTAGTCTGGGACACTATGGGCAACGTCTGTCGACCATTAGACCACTTTTGGACTCAATTTGCGGGCACAAAGGGGACGTGCATTGACATCAATACGTTCTTTCTCGCCCTTGGTATCATCAACATGATCAACGACTTTTATATCCTCCTTATACCTATACCGCATATCTTCCGGCTACAAATGTCACTAAGGAAGAGGATCGGCATTGCTGGCATTCTTATGCTAGGTGGCTTGTAAGTTACTCGTGTTTGGCTATATATACCTCTGAACTGACTATTGCCAAAAGTGTCTGCGCTGCTAGTGCCGTACGCATCCACTTCCTCACTGAGCTTTCTAAGACCAAGGACGTCACAAGAGCCATGGGGCCCGTCTTCATCTGGTCTGACCTCGAACCGTGCATTGCAATTGTATCCGCATGTCTTCCGCACCTTGCGCCATTGCGACATATAGTCCGAGACAAAATCTCTTCTACTTTCGGCAGCCAAGATGATGAAGTTGAATTGACCAACCGGATAACGGGTGGCTCGGCCGCGGGCCACGCAGCCTCTACTCAATCGAGCTCAGCAGAGAATATCCACAGACAAGGTATCCATGTCCATACGAGTTATACACAGCAAACAGACCAAAGGTGATGAACATAGTTGGTAGATAGAAGAAACAAGAGAAATATATCTGTTCAATTGCTAAAGAAATATACATTTACTATGAGATAGGGAAAACCGGGCGAACCGATGAAAAACCCTGCCCCCTCATCATCCTGCCCCCCCGTCACAAGCCACCATACACCAATTGCCAAGATTGTTGACTTGGCTTCACAGCCATGTACCAAAGATCTTCATGTAAATCATCTTGACAACCTGGACCTCCACAGCATAAAGCAATAACTCAGCAGCCAGGAATCCAACAAATGTCGGCGCTGGCTGCGCAAAGCTAAACGCCGGTCTGAACGCCGGGATCCAGGGTAGGACAAAACCAATAGCCATGATCGACGCTGTGGAGAACACAAGGATAGGGGCTGCGCGGCTCTGGATGATTGGGAACTTGGCTGTGCGGAGCAAGTGGACGATCAAAGTCTGGGTGAGAAGACTATCGGAGTGTTAGTGGTGCGATATGAAGAGTGTTGACGGGAGCTTACCCTTGGAGGAACCAATGTGTCTGTGCGAGTTTGACATTATCGGAGGTAGTTCGGATGCCGTAGAAGAACCAGTTCAGAGAGAAAGTGCACATGTCGATGACTGAGCTTGTAGGACCAAGGACAACGATAAACTTGAGGATATCTGCTGCTTGTTAGACAGGGCCATACGGAGAGACAAGGAAACCTACCCTTTGCGTTCCATCGTCGTGGTTGAGTCAAATACTCTTCATCAACGCGATCCCAAGGAATGGCAATCTGACTGATATCATAGAGCAAGTTCTGCGCGAGAAGTTGAATGCTTGTCATCTATATCCAAGTTAGCAAGCTCCCAGCAAGGCGTGATGAACTACTCACCGGCGTGAAAGGCAGCCAAGCACTAGCCGCCAGAATACTAAAGACATTACCAAAATTGGACGAAGCCACCATCTTGATATATTTGATAGTATTCCCATGCGTGATTCTTCCCAAGATCACACTCCTCACAATAATCGAAAGCCCCTTCTCCGTCAGGATCAAATCCGCACAATCCTTCGCCACCCCTGCTCCAGAGTCAACAGAGATTCCAACATCTGCATCTCGTAGTGCGCCGCAGTCGTTGATTCCGTCGCCGAGCATACCAACGCAGTTACCGGCTTTTTGAAGAGCGAGTACAATAAGGCTTTTCTGCTTGGGTGTTACCTTGGCGAAGACACTGCATCTTTCAACGGCGAGGTCGAATTCATCGGAGTCTTCGAGGAGGGCTAGCTCAGGACCGGATATGGCTTCGGCGTCGTCGTCCATTGCTTCAGAGTGCTGCAGGAGTTCGAGGGAGCGGCAGATGTTGAGAGCCACAGGAAGGGAGTCGCCGGTCAAGACCTTAACCTGAACACCTAGCTCCATGAGGCTTGCGATGGCATCTTTTGCGTCGTCCTTTGGTGGATCGGAGAAACTGATCATTCCCTCAAGCGTCATGTTCGTCTCAAGCATATCAAGCTCATTGACATAAGACTTTCCAAGAATACGCGATGCAACAAGAAGAACACGATATCCCTCCATGTTCTTCTGCATAGCGAGTTGTCTCCATCGAGCTTGCATCTCAGTGCTGAGATACTCGCTCTTACCAGCTGAGCGCATTGATGAACACCGAGTGAGGACTTCGTCGAATGCGCCTTTGACGATGAGGAGGTATTGACCTGTGATACCGCGGACGATACATCCTGAGCGACGACGTTCAAAGTCAAAGGGGATGACACGGACTTGTTCGTGGTGTGCTACACCGATTTCGTCGCCGTTGGGGAGGTGATAGTTGAGAATAGCCCTGTCCATGTTGTTGCCACTGTTACCTTGGATTTGAGAGTCGACTTTTGCGAGTTCCATGATGTTGAGGATGTCTTCACCTTCGGCGTCGGAGAACTTGTGCACCGAGAGTTCATCCTTGGTCAATGTTCCGGTCTGCCTCATCGTTAGGAGCCAGTTTAGTCGCTGGGGTGGAATGCATACCTTGTCGCTGCAAAGAACAGTCATGGCGCCGAGATTCTGAACCGAGTCAAGGCGCTTGACAATCGCTTGCTTCTTGGAAAGCTGGTGGGCGGCCCGTGCGAGATTGGCGTTGACGATGGCGGGAAGCATCTCGGGAACGAGACCGACTGCGACACTGATGCTGAAGAGCGCCGCGTTCTTCCAATCTCCTGTGACTTTACCGGAGATGCACAGAACCTGGAAGATCGTCAGTTGAAGAAGGTGAATGGGTTGGAAATTACTTACGATGGGTACCATGACGATCATGAAGCCGGTTAGCATCCAAGTCACGTTGAGAATGCCCTTTTGGAAGGCGTTGGGCTGTCGCTTCTTCTCAACCTCCTTGACCATGGTCGCAATCATAGCATCTACAAATATTAGCTATGTCCTCTAACAGAGATTGAGATGACTTACCATCACCTGTCCGAACAACAAGTCCAACACCATGTCCACTCACAATATTTATCCCCATAAGAGCAACATTACTAAAGTCAAAAATCGAGAAAGCTTCCTTCGCATCATGAGGTCCTGCTTCCTTGCCAACAGGTTCACTCTCACCCGTCCAAGCAGACTGACTAATCCTCAAGTACGAAGACTCGAGAATAAGACAATCAGCCGGCACAATAGCACCAGGAACCAGAATAACGATATCACCGGGAACGAGGTCAGTCTCGAGAACGGTGCCCTCAGTCCAGGAGAGTTGAAGCTCGTCGGTGTAGGTTGCTGGTCGACGGACGCGAATTTTGGGAATGATGGCGGATTGAAGACGAAAGATGGCAACGCCGCTTTGGAACTCTTGCCAGAAACGCACAGCGACAGAAATAACGATCATGACCATAAGAACAGCAAATCCTTCCTATAATCTCATTAGCCCCATCACCAAACCTCTCCCCCCAACAAAACTCACCCAACTTGGATCCGGCATCGCAACATTAAGAATCGCTAAAAACATCAACAGAATATTAAACGGATTCGGGATAACACTCAACAACAGCATAAACCAAGACTGCGGCTTCCGTGACGAAACAACATTCTGACCCTGAATGCGTCGTCGCGCTGTAGCTTCAGCCTCAGAAATACCATCACTGCTCGAAACCAAATGCGCAAGCGCCGTATCAGGAGTCATGGACGCAATCCAGCGAAGAATATCCTCTGGTGTGCTCTTGGTTGCCCTTTCTGGGTTTAGTTGCCATGTTGCGGTTCGGGCGCGGGATTTGCCGTTGGGTAGGCCAAGGCGGCCGAGGATGTTGGTGTCGCGGCGGGCCATTGTGTTGACATCGGTTGACGGATCATTCGTTTTTGAGATTATGCACCAATTCTGAACTGTCAGCGATACACATCTTGCAGAATTGGTAGAATAGGGTTCGTACAAAACTTAAGGTGGATCAAAGTCTGCTGCGTCAGACTTGGCGATTCCTCTGAAGAGGAGAAGTCCCGATGAGTTCTCCAGATTTGCGAAAGGTAGGTAAACTGTAACAAAAGAGTGGTTCATCGAATTGAACTCAATAATTTACTGTGAGTAAAGTAGAGGAAAGTAAAGTTCTGCGCAGGAGTTGGGGGGGATCAGTGATATATACAAATCATGAACTTGTAAACCTTCTCCTGATTAGACTCCAAGAAATGACACACGAACTAAGAAAATGATAAACGAAAATCTTTTCCAAACTAAGACGCCCGAGAAACAAAAGCATGTGTTATTGTCTGTGGGGGTGACTCATGCCGAGAGTATCCATCTAATAACCTCTCGTATAAAACGTGCCGAATACCCTTGGCGACAAGACCTATTAAACCGGGCAGGGCAGGAAATATCTTGAGCCAAGCGCCAAGTTACTATCAAGGTACCTGCATACAAGAGCCGAGTTCCGAATACTATTTGAAATGTAGTCATTGATGTGCAACGTTAAACTTGGCGTCACTGATAAGAAATCGCCTGATGTATCTCCATGACTTATCCTCAGCGAATTTGCCTTCTCCGTGGCTGAGAGCTTAAATCAGCACATGGCACCTAGCTTTCTCCGAAAGAAATTTTGTTATGGAATTCTAAATGGTGCTATATTGCCAAATTACAAAAACACAGCCCAGCGGGCAGTGCCGTGATTAACCATTGGCGATCAGGCACTGCACAGCCCCGTTGACCGACACTACCGACCTCCCTTTTTCGCATTTGCGTCTTTTTATTCTCTCATGGTTTCATAAACGGCACGTCAATATCCGAAGTTTGTATGTGTTTTTATATAAGTGGTTTGGTGAGGCTTGGGTCTAGACTCTGGGCGATATCGAGGACGCGTAAGCCCGCTAATGGAATAAGGGGGAGCGAACCGCGTTATACCCGGCGTATATGCACGCATACATAAATCCTCCAAGAAAGATATTGACGCAGTGTTGGGGTTTAAGGCCAAAGAGCTGTTTTGCTCCAAGTGTTCTGGGCCGGGTCCAAAGTGTACTGCAATCGCTGATGTAGACGATCACTAGAAGCCTGCCAGAACTCAACTGTCTGCGGCGCAACAGCATAAACAACCCAACCCTCAGAACTCGGCTCTTTCCCCTCAATCTCATGACTTCTCACGGCTTCCGCCATCTTGGCCTCCAGTTCATGCGGGTCATTAAGTGGTTCGCTCTGCCTCGACACCTTGGCAGTGATCTTGGCCATAGCCGATCTTGCCGTCCAATCCTGCTCACACTCACTCCAAGGCAGAGCATTTGCTTGTCCCCTTAAACGGATCTGGCGTCCGATTTTAGGCCAGTAGAATGTAAGCGCGACGTTGTTGTTGGATGAGATCTGGCGGCCTTTGGGGCTGGTGATCTTGATGGCGAAGTGCCAGCCGCGGTGGTCGACGTTCTTGAGGATTTGAACGCGTGCATCGGGGTGACCTTGTTCATCTACCGTTGAAATGGTCATGGCATGGGGTTCGGGGACGTTGGATGATATAGCCTCGTCGAGCCATATCTCGAATGCTTGGTGAGGGGTTGAGGGGAATGAAGCGAATTCTGCTTTTGGATGCGATGCTCCTTCTAGAACAGGAAGGGCGCGAAGCTTGGCTTGGAGTCCGGTGTTTGCCATTGTGCAAGGTTCTGAACTTACTTTTAGTTGCTCGAATAAATAAAGATGGTAAGTTGGCGGTGTTTATAAAGAGTTGAAGTATCAAGTGTGACTCGCACGATCCGATTATGGCAGTATCATAGCTGATCACCTAATCCGTATCTGATTCATCATGATCCGGTATCGGATTCGATAGCCTCATGTAGTGATGCGCTCTACATCACGGTGAATGATACAAGGATTCTCTTACTGCAATTTCTTATGATGATTGCAACTGGAATTCTATATGTTAATTTGGCTGATTATGGCGGTACGGGTTAAGCCTAGCCGGCATGGCTACACGTCTACACAGTATTCGATCTGTTGATTATATGATAGACTTGCTCGGGGCAAAGAAGATGTGCTTATCGAGTAGTTATCTGCTATCCGACTTGCAATATCGGTCCAGGTTGTAGCTTCCTTGGAGTGATAAATTTGATGACAATTATACCATCGATGCAAGAGACTTCACGAGTAAGAATACGCCTCAGCAAATGAATACATGAAAATAGTGACGTTAATCTATTTACGAGTCAATGTAAAGCATCGGAGAAAACGTCTATCGTTTATTCATGTCTATTTTTAGGTTCCGATTAATGCATAGCTGTCCGTTGGTTAGATCGTTTTCACGATATGAGCTTGTTAGACGCTGAACAAGCTGCGTCGGTATTGAGTGACAAGCACCAGTCTTAGACAGGAAGTATTTCTCTCAGTTCAGTCGTTTCCAACGGTACTTCATTGTTGACAGGAGTTTCTACTGTTTCACAAGCTTGCGAAGGGAAGACTCAACCTGACTCTCCTTATCCCCCAATCGTCCAACCTCCTTGCCCTAAATCCCATTAGTTCAAATCTACAACTAATCTAAACATTCAACTTACATCTTTGTACTTCACGACCGTAGGAACGCCATTGATGTTATAAGGCGGAAGGCGATACTTGTTCTTAGGCGTAGCTCTCCACTCCTCACGCGAACCCACGCGGACGATGTAAGCAGTAGGATCAGAAGCGCCACCAAACACAGCCTTGAGTGCGGGGAGGGCATCGCGACAGTCGGGACACCATGAGGGCTCGCCTGAGGCGAAGTAGACGACGTAGTGAGTGTCGGTGGAGGTAGGTGGGGTGTTGGCGTCGATGAGAGGCATTTTGGCGTTGGTGCAGGTGATGATCTCTTGGGAATGGAGAGGAGAATGAGGAGGGTTGATGATGAGTTTGGTGTGCAGGATTGAAGGATTAAATGGACAGGAGGTGAAGGTTAATCGACGTGATATGTCAGCCAAGATTCTCGAGCAAGACGCCAGGTCGCAAAAACCTAACTCTGGGTCTGATGACTAAAACAGTGCGTGAAACCATTGGCACATGGTAATTCGTGCGAAAGTGGCTGCAAACAACAGTGCGCGCTTATTGCCTCGGTACTTGTATACACTTAACAGTTTATTCTCGGAAGCCTTTATCGAATGTTCACCAGTTGATGAATCATGATGCACTCAAACTTCTAACATTTGACTATCTTATTGAACATCGCCATGTCCTCAGCTCCACGAAATGGCACAGTGAATTGAGCGGGGCTCATCGTATGACGAAAAGTCAGAATGAATGTCGTGACTGGTGGTCTTTCTGGTGACGCATTTTATCCTCACATAATCTGTTAGACTTGTATAAGGTTTCAGTGTATCGACTCAGATCACCGCTTAATCCAAGCCCAAAGTAGTCAAAAACAGAAAACCAAGTAAAAAACATCTTGCATTTCAGACATGTTCGTTCATTTCGTCAGTGCAGCAGCTGCCCACGATCTACATGGTATATCATAACTCATAATCCTCCCATCACTTCAGAAGCTTCCAAGACGCAGTCTCAGCCCAGATCCTCGCATACCACTGATGCAGCTCTTGGATAACAGGAGACATCGGGCCCTTGTTGCCCGCAACCTTGCCCTCACTAGAGAACAAAACGCTCTTGAGGCGCAACTCAACTTCCTCATGCGCCTTGTCGATGGTAGTGCTGATCTGGAAGAGACCGTCAGATGGGCGCAGGGGCTGGTTGCGCGGTGAGTCGCCGCAGCGCACCGTGATGGACGTAGGAGTCTTCTCAACGACTTCGAAATGATCAGTGATAACGGCGCCTTTATCGTATGTGCTTGTAGCGAGTTGTTCAGGATCCCAGAGTTGATGTTCAGTCTCGGGACCGCGGTACTTCAATTGCGCATATTGCCGCTGAATAGCGAAGCCTAAATCGGTGAGCGATAACTCAAAACTCACTGAGAAAAGGTTACTTACCCAAACCGCTCCAAACGCCACGGCAAAACTCAAGCGTCAAGTCATTGTTACTCTGCAACAACTCCGGACGAATCTTATCGAACGGAATGCGCTTGATGACGACATCCTGGGTAGCAGGGTTACCATTCGGATTAGCCCTCCTAAAGAGTCGAGACGACCAGATGGGGTCGTTGGCGGGGAGCGGGGAGATGACGGGGTTTTGAGATGCGAGGTACGCGGCGGCTGTGGAGGTGCCCAACAAGCCGGTGAAGACCGTTTTTCTGGCCAAGCGGAAGATGCCCATGGTGAGTGAGTGTGTGGTTTTGAGGGTCAAGTGAAGGTGAATGGTGAGAGTGAAGATTTGAGGTTGATGAGAGAGATAAGAAGCGCGTTTAATTTTCGGGTGGGTAATTCATGCTTGTGGGTGGATACATATCCGTTTTTTGATTGGTGGGGGAGAATGCATCATGCGACCTGTGCATTTGTGCATAAAAGTGGCTGGGAATAGCATCAAATCACATGCTTCATAACATTAGCTTATCATGCATTTCACATCATATCATGGGTCAAAAACTTTTATTACACTATCAGCCATCGAAATATCTCACAGCTAGAAGTCAAGCCAGTCTACTCCCAATTGCCATTCTCATCAAACTTGACCAAGTTCCCACTCAACAGCGCATGCTGTAGCGCCCGACCAATATTCATAACCTGCATACCACCCTCAATTGGCAAAGGCACCGGCTTATCCTTCAACACTGCATCCGTAAATTCATTAGCCTCAAGCGCAAACGCATCCTCAAATCGCTGCCAATACTCAGACTGAACCTCATGACGAATACCAAGCTTGTCCGCAAGAACCACGTTGTTAGCTTTGGGAACAATATTCACTGAGATCTTGCCGGTCTTTCCGGTGATTTCAGTGCATACATCGTGACCGTGGGCTTGAGTTCGAGAACAGTAAAAATAAGCGATTTTGCCGCCCCAGAATTCGACGATGCCGACGGCATTATCGACGTCGTTGAGGCCTTTGAGTTCAGGGTGATGTTGAAGAGTGCCGGTTGCCCAGCATGCTTTGGGGATTGGGTTACCGAGATACCAGAGCGACAAGTCGATGTCGTGAATTGCGCAGTCGACGAAAATACCGCCGTTGCGAGAGGCGTAACGAACGAAGAACCCAGTCTCGTCGAGTAGATCACAGGTGTTAGATCGAACCATGAATGGCTCCCCGATGGCCTTGTCATTATAGATTTTGGTTGCTGCGTCGCGGTATGAAGCGTCAAAGCGACGAGAGAAACCTGCCATTACTTTGAGATGGGGATTTTTCTTTGCTGCATCAACGACAGTTTGAGCCTATCATTACGGTGAGCAAAGTCTTAGTACAGAACAATGGGGCAGATATACCTCGGCCATGTCAGTGCTCAACGGCTTCTCGCAAAGGACGTGCAGTCTCTTATCGATGGCAGCAAGAGATCGACTGGAGTGCACATCGGTGCTGGTAGAAACCCAGACAGCTTGAAGTCCAGGATGGTCGAGCATCTCATCGTAATTATCATAGACAGAGATGTTGAACTCCTTGTACTCTTCGTTCTCCTTGGCCCACTTGACCTCGTGCTCCATTGAGCTGCATACGGCAACAACTCGAGCACGAGGTACCCTATACAAAAGAGTATGAACATGGCGTTTGCCCTGGTTCTAGTTAGTAAAATTGATTCGAGGGGAGAAAATGATTTTTACCATGCGACCGAGGCCAACAACCGCAATGTTGAGTGTTTGGGACATGGTGTTGGAGATAAAAATAGAAGGCGTAGCTGAATGATTATCTTGTTGGGCTGGGTTGTTTGAGAGTGATGATTTTGAAGACTTAAGAGATAGAAGAAGAAACAGACCTCTTTATACCTCTCTGAATTTCTTCTTCATTTCTGTTGTGTAACAGCTTTTGATCATCCTGCGAACTATCTCCGAATATCTCGTCTTGTTAGACATGATCATACTCAAACGCCAACAGATATTTACCTATTTAAGAAGATGTCGCCGATACCACCTCGCCGGAACTACTGTTCTAGGAGATCTCGCGGCAGTAGCTGCTAGATTAGGCAGCTATGTCGCTCAAGCTAGCTTTGTTAGGCAGGACCCGGCGACTATGCTCAGAATTGCCGTATCTGGTTCGTTAGCCTCAACCCAGAAGTCGGAATAAGACTCCATCACAACACCGAAACAGATATTCAATATACTGCAACTGAGCCTATATGCAGGCTGAACGAAGAAATATGATCTGTTATATGATTTAATGTAAGTCTATTGGCCTATCACCGTAATGGCTGCCCCCAGATGGGGCAGGCCGCTTACGGAAGAATAAGCTGCAAGTCAGATGCATATAAGCTGGATGCACCCCTTCACTCTTGGAGGAGTTAGAACCAGGATGCAACGTATCAGACCCAATTGATAACTTGTGTAAGATGACAGGCCGGCAATCCGAAAAGGGTGTATCAACACACCAATAATACTCAACCCGGCCCGACGAAACCCGCTACTTGTAATACCGCTCTCTCAAAGCTTTTGGCAGCGGCCAAGCCTGACAATCCTTGAACATCTGAACCGTTTTCCTGAGTGCATCTTGTTCCCATTGATCAGTGAAATAACTCCCGTACATCTGTATAGCTAAGATGGCATTGACGAGACCTGGTTGAGTATCGGGATGTTGGACGGCTGTACCGCAGACTTGGAGGACTAGGTTCCGCACTTCGCCTTCGGCTTTGCGATATGCAGCGCGTACATCTTCGGCTTGTCTGTGACACTTAATGAATGCGTAGAAGAGGGTAAGGGAAAGCTTACGAGAGAAGAGGTGACTCTGCAGTTAGGATCATCTTTGCTATCATCATGTGTTGCATGCCTGTTAAAGCTATCGGTGAAGCATACCACATTGTAGGAAATACCTCCCCCAAGACTCGGTCTGGTGGTCGATGGAGAATAGGTTCAAAACGGCCGGTCACGTATTGATCGAGATATTCCTCCTGTTCTTTGAGTTTGTCTGTGCATCGAGCCGTTAGTACGTGGACCCTATAAGAACTGAGAGAGTACTCACGCCATCCACTCTCCGATTTATCGTCAAACAGCCATTTTGTGACTTGACTTGTATGGAAGACGATTCTGTTCGCTGGAGATATATCTGACCATTCAGCTGGAGGCTCAACCATCTGAGCTGGATACCCTTTTCGAAGAGCGTAATAAACCTCCTGTCGTAAGGCAACCCAGTAGGACGCGATGAGCAACTCTCTTCGGTTAATAAGATCATCCGAGGTGAGGCTTCGTAGAACAGCGTTGAGAATTGCTAGGAAGTTTACACCTTCATCTGGGCGAGTATCGAGAGCAGGATCTTCATCTTCGTCATCGAGCTCCTCGAAATGCCTCAGAATAACGGCAGTTGTTACTATGAGTTCTCGTGTCTCTCCATCTTCTGTAGTGTGAAAGTCTTTGAGGACGGGTATGCATTTGAGCATGTACTCCACTGCAGAATGGGAACTGAGATTCGGTAATGGCTGGCCACGATATACTATTCCTCGGGGTGTCATGTACTTTTCCACGCGACATAGATGACGGGCTGACATTGCCAAGATGGCGTTGAGGAGGGGAGGATATCGCCGGGCTCGCTCGGGGACGACGAGCTGGTATCTTCGCTGCGGGTCAACTAGATCAAACTGGACGGTCAATGTCAGCATTGCGACTCAGTGTTGAGAAACCTACCCAATGCGACAGCTCCTCGATAAAATATCGCAAGAGACAAGCTTCTTGAACACCTTCCAGTGGTAAATCTCGTTGATGAGGTGGTTCCAACGCATGAAGTAGGCCGCCCCAAGAAGGCCCACGCTGAGATAGTGCTAGTGGATGTTGTGAAGGTTGAGGGTCGAATACTGGCAGGCCTGAAGGTTGCGAGTGTCCGCCATGGGAAGGGGATAGACTTGATGGAACTGTGGAATCAAAATATGCTGAGCCCCCCAGCGCAAAGTCGATGATCCCACTAGATGTTCCGTCGCTGTTTACAGCTGCGCGGCTTGCTGTGTTTGTCGTTGAAGTCGACGTCTCATCTGCTAGAGCGATTCTCTGTGTTGCGCGCCGTGAACTTGTTTGAAGACGAACTGTTGACCAATTAGCTACTTCTTCGAGGTGTCTTATAGAGGGTACTTACACTCTTTGGCACTACTGTTCACCCAGCTCTGCGACCCTGAAAACTTGGCATCGTACTTTGCCGACGAGCCATCTCTGAACTGCCGATTTCGTCCCAACCGGACACATTCTAGCCCTTTCTTGAGACATCGTGTGCATACAGCATCATCACCGGCACCTAGAACCTCAAGTCAGACTCTACCCTCCGTTTTTATCCTTTTTAGGGTTCCATGGACAGAAGTGGACGGACATTTGAGGTGTTTGCCTAAAATGGTCAATATGCGTTCGTCATGAGGGTTTCTATTAGGTCTCTTGCTTACTTTTGCATTCTGTACATGGGTTCTTAGGTACCGGCATGTCGATGCGGCTCAACTAGTGTCCTTCTATCTCGAGCATGGAAGAAGTAAGTAGGAATCGCCGAGATCTGACGTGGAGGGCGGGGTTGGCAAATCATCGCCGATACATTCCCGAAATGGTAATCAATCCACGCTAGGTTGAATCTGGATGCTGTCTCACTGCATGAAGGCATATTATCTCAAGAAATCCAGTAAATATTCCTAACTGCGACAAAATGGCAATGTTACGATTATTAGATGTATGGTTCGTGAGTATCCATGAGTTTCGATCTTCAGCGGATATTCGGCTCGCAAACGCTCCGACGTAGGTTCAGCTCAGGCTGAGATATCACAGTCACACAGCCTACCTGCAAGCTGGGACACTCGATTGGACGCCTCATGACATCAATAAATGTGCATATTGATGCCTAAATCGCATATCCCCGCTTTCTGCGCATCTTCTTCCATCTTTCAACCTTTCCACATCATCACGGCTCTGTGATAACTTACCCATTGAACATATACTTCTAGTGGACTGTTACGACTCCAATCAACAAAGGGACTCTTTTCTTTTCGGAATCAACATGTCTTCTCCTCGCGCCAACTCGAGCCAGTCGGCTCCCCTCATGTCCCATGATCCACAGTCTAGTACTGCTGTTGGGTTCCAACAACAAGGCACAGTGGACTGGACCAGAGTAATGAGCGGGAGTGTCACATTCTCTGTCGACGTTCTGTCACGACTTTCAAGAGCAGGTGTTGAAGCCTTCACAATCTACGCTGCCAGGGCAATCTTCTCCAACGTCAAAATCGGCCCAAATGGTGAATTACGTCTCCAACGAGCCCTCGATAAGCTCAGTGCCTTTCCTTCGTTTGGAAAAGTCCTGTGGTTCGGGTTTGGGGTGAGGCATATCATATGGAGTATGCAGGAGTCTACAGAAGGCTTGAACTGCCTTGGTATCTGTGCCTGCTTGACAGAGGGTTACTCCACGACAGTTGCCGCAAAGATTATAAGGGAACTCTTCCTCCTATATGATCCACCGGCTGAGCTTAGCCCAGCGCTGAGGCAGTGGGCTGCACTAGTTGAAACCTCGGGAGGGTTACTCGCCTCGTCGGAGTTCGGGCTGGTCTTACATGGTCTGACTAAGCTCTGCCTCAGAGACGGCCGACCGAACCGACGAGTCTCTGGATCGCCAAAAGACATTGCCCTGGTGTTGAAGGCAGTTTTTGAAATCTCAGCGGGGCGTCTCGATCGTCTTTTCTTGTCGGGTGGAGCAGATTGCGCCTGGATTGCCGCAGTAGCCCATTGGCTCCTGGACCTCCGAGTCGAGGTCCAGGATCAGGATGGCACAATTATCTATCGACCTGACGGCATGCGAAGTAAATCTCCTTTAGACTCCCAAGTCATCATAACTTATTATCGAGGGAATTCAAGTGAATTACTTCGAGTTAGCGGAAAACACTACGCTATTTCTAGCGGCAGGGTACTATTTAATTATTCAGAATATGGAGAACCAATGTCATGTGGTCGAGTTTCATGGGAGAGCTGCCTGGTCGATACGTTTGGTAGTCCTATGAGGATGCTCCTGGGGTCTCAAGCTCGGTGTACTGGCGCATGCTTGGGATCTGCCGCACGTATCTTCCTGGCTGCTGTGAGAGATGGCGAGGGCCATACGGAGTTTTCACGAACACGCCGCAGGCTAGATCCTCCCTTGCCGGTATCGGAATCCAGTTACGGGTGGGGTTTTTGTCTATTAGCTCGTCGCCTCCTTCCAGAACTCGGTCAAAGTCCAGTCTTACACCAGACAATGGAAGCGACTGTGAACACAGGATATTTGGATGCTGCCCAACAGTTTTCTCGATCTTTCACTTCCTTACGTCAGGTCTGTTTATGTTTGGACTGCCGCCCACAAACAGGGAACTTGACTTTCTGCTTGCTTAGGTTGGTACTAACTATTTGTACACTTGTCAGACTTATGTCGGTCATCTATATGGGACAAGATCTCGAAGTGCGATCAAAACGATCTGGATTAGAGAGCTTATACTGGGAACACTTAGATGTTGCGCCACATCTTGATCCCGTAGTTCACGGCTTGTTGAAATCATGGCCGGCTAATGGCAGTCTCATGCTGGCTCAGATACTTTTTTTGGGACAACACGAGAGGGTTCTGGATAGGGACAATATTGTTGCAACCTCGCGCGATGGTCTTTGTTTCTGTCTCAATACTTTGACGGAGATGACATCAGATCCTCAAAGAGCTTGTGTCGTGACGGTTGTTCCTGGAAATATCGAATGGAACGACTTTACATACAATATGGTGCGTGATGAGACACCTCGCACCGTCGAAAAGAGAGGCTACGATGCTGTCTCTATGACGACTGTAACGAAGTATGATGGCTTGGACTTGGCTGATAGTTCGACTCCCGATCTCAATGCTGAGCTTATTATTGAAGAGGCATTCCCCGAAAGCGCCAGTCTTTCTGCCGTTTACCGACTTTCAACTGCAGAATTCCCCTCGCAGCATTTTCTGATAGGGCCTTCAGATATTTGGCATAAGCTCAATAAGGCATTCACAGCTGTTAGCTGTGAAGGAAAGACGTGTGATTCACTGAATGGGTTCCAGTTCATTCTCGTCAAAGGAGAAGGGCTTCTTCATCCAAAGCCAGACTGGCAGATGACAGGTCTCCATATCGCGCGGGTATTGTGTGGAAAGGATGTTTCTGTCTGGGCCGCTCTTTCACAGATTGGTCTTCCGACGACCGATTCTGACTTGAATCACATAACGGTCCCTTTGATTCATAGACTACAAGGCAAACAGTGTGTTAGATGCTGCATAGTGAATGCGGAGAACGCACTCGTGTGGTCAGACCAACGTGACGGTTGTTATGTATCTATTATTACTTCAGTATAGAGGGTGGAACTCAGAGAATATGAATAGCAGTATAAATGTTGACGAAATACACGAGCCATGAAAGTAAAACCGCTGCAACGGAGAAGAGGTCTTTCCAACTCGACCTTTGAACTGCGGCAACAGGTTACTTTACATCTTCCATAAACATGGTCTTACCGTACTACTCGTGGATCTGACCAAAAGGGAGCCCAACTCATAGAATATCTAGGATAGCACATCATTCACCATTCTAGACCTGTTAGGCAAACATCCCGCTGCACACCATAACCCCCACTAACTCAACACCAAATCAATAGCACAAAAGCTTGGCCTTGTAGAATGAGCTAAATGGTACAAACTCCTCACCAATAAAACCCTGCAGCGCCATCTCCCTGCTTTGCTCCAGCGGGTTCGACTCCCGCACCCGCGGCCTCTCGATCCTTTCCGACGCTAAACCCAATGAAGCAACAATTATAGATTCGCTATCACGACAAGTCGATGTCGTTATCAGATATTATCGGGTATCCCACTTGTTTTGGGTATGAGACAATCGCATCCCCGTTATTGCGAAACGGTAATTCCGAGTGGTTTCATTGGTCTGAACAGACGATGTGTTGCCTGAATTGGAGGGTTGAGTCGGGGAGGCGCCGGTAGTTTTTTTAAGGTGTTGGTTTAAAGCTTGGGGGATTGACTTGGGGTTCGGCGAATTTGTGGAGGAGAAGTGAGGGTCTTGATAAAGATTCTGGAGATGCTGGCTGGGTTATTAGTGAGGTCGTAATACCCACTGGAAGGGAAATCAGCTTCTACACGCGCCTGAAAGACTGATCATTGTACGACATTCAGAGCACGCGTCTTGTACGGCTCTCTTATCTCAATGCACAAATTCGGACACCAAAATACAAGTAAAAGCACCCACCAAGTTCGTTCTTAAGTTACCGAAGTGACACAATGCACTACAACGTTATACAACCCCCATCTAGACCAGGCCATTCCTCGCCACAAACAGTTATCCAACTCCGCAAACAAGGCTCATCCCACGCGGAGATCCTGCCTCTTAAGTGGATGTTCTTTTAAGCATACTACTATTTCATTCCAGCTCGGATACACAGGGTGGGATTTCCAACGGGGACCCCGAGTCTTGGTGCAGTCATGTCAAGACCCTCGAGAATTGTGTCATCCTGCACCACCACCCACGGTCGCACAGACGATCCATGTTTATATAACTCAATCTGCCGTCGCACGCTTTTTTACTTGCCCCTCATCGGCAAACCATTCTACTGCTTTGGTCGCATTGCATCTGTCGGCAAACATGGGCTTCTCAAACTTTTTTGAAAGCCAGAAAAACACGGCTACGGTGTCGGCGGACCCTGAGGCTAGCGACTCTGAGCCCTCGGTCATTCACGATGGCGATCTTGCGTACACACGCGTCAAAGGCGGCAATGGATCTAAGCCTTCATACCAGGAAGCTGTCGGTGCACCTGTTGAATCGCACTCGCCGTTTGGATACAATTAGGGTTTAAAATACCCAGCCTATAGGTATCTATAGATACCTATTTAATAGGGGTATATACCTAGAGATACTTATTTTAAATGCTTACCTATAGGTAGGTACTTAGATAAGATAATTATATAAATATAAATATTTATAAATAAAAATTAATTATAAATTAATACTTAAATAAAAATTTAAATTACTTATAATATATATTTTTAATTTATAATAATTAGATATAATAATTACTTTAAATTAATAGTAAATTAATATCTTATAAGCTTTTACTTTTAATGCTTTAATAAATCTTTTTAAAAAAAATATAAAACTATAATAGCTTAATTATTATTTTAAATTTAATCTTTTAATATACTTTTATATATATCTTTATTACTATTCTATAGCTTTTAATTAGGCTTATTTTTACTTTTATTTTATATCTTTTAATTAAGCTTATCTTTATTTTTATTTTATATCTTTTAATCAATCTTATTTTTATCTTTATTTTATATCTTTTAATTAATCTTATCTTTACCTTTATCTTATCTTATATCTCTTAATTAAATATAGCTTTATTTTTATTTATTTTATTAAAAGCCTTTTTAAGTCTAGCTACTAGATCTTTTAAATTAACTTATATTTTAGACTTTTTCTATTTATCTTATTACTATTTCTATATTTTAGTATCTTTAATAGTATTAAAAAGTCAAAATGTCTTTGCAGCAATATGTAAGGTATAGCTAATTAGGTCTTATATAATAAGATAATATAATATAATACTTATTTTTAGTATATTATAATATAAAGCATTATACACTATATTAAAAAACACAATAACCTTAAAATTAAGTCTTAAGGTTATATAGCTACTACCTTAAACCTTATAATCTAACTAAATAAGTAGCCTTAATCTATAAGCATAAAAAAGATATTTCCTCTAGCCTGCTAAGGCTAAATGCCTTCTCTATTATTACCTAGTTAAAGCAATTATTACTAAGGCTTTAACCTAAATAGACTATCTTAAAATAGGCTAAGAACCTTAAAATCTATTATAAGATATACTATTATATAATTAATAATAATAATAGCTAACCTAGCTATAACTAACTAGATATAATAGCTAATAGCTATATAACTAGTTTTTTAATTAATATTAATAATCTTAATATTAGTAATATTTTTTTTTTTTTTAAGTTTGCATATCAGCCTTAAAAGGTATCTAAGCATCTCCAAAGTCTATTATAATTTAAATATTACTTGCCTCCCAGGCGGCAAAGCTTCATTAAGTCAATATCATTAAGTTGCCTCAATTACAGCCTGAACCTAACTGCACTCAAGCCAGCTGGAGAGCCTTGCTCTTCAGCTAGGCTAGATCTTCCTCTTACAACCTACTTTAAACAATACCACGCTTTAATTGTCTAACACGCAGTAAGTCATCTAACCTATATACCTTCTAATTGCAGCTACTAATAACATTACAGCTATACTATTATAATGCCTATTATTAGAAGAAGCCTATAGTTTAATCCTAATAAGCTTAATCCTAGTAAGCCTTATCTAATAAAAGGCTATAATATAATATATAAGATTAACTAAGCTATTATTAATAAAGAAGACTATAACTAACTATATAATAAGGTAATAGAAGTTATATATATCTAGGAGGAAATAGATAATACTAGCTACATAAGGCTAGTAGCCTTTAGTTATAAGATCCTCTTACTTATATACTGCCTCTATAGGCAAGACCTTCCTATTAAGAAGGCTTTCCTTATTAAGGAGCTAAAGGAACTAAATAAGCTAAAAGGGAAGTTGCTTAGAGGGATACATATATGCTATAAGGAGCTGGTATTTATTAATGCCCTTTGCGATGATATGTATAATAAGTGGTTTAAGGCTATCCAGGACCAGGTCTAGCGAGTACTGAAGAAGACCGAACCGCAGCCGCTGTAAAGACCAGGCTGGTTATAGTCTTAAACCACAAGAGCGCAAAGATGAGGGGGATGGTATACTGCGAAATGGATAAGAGAGGGGTAATTGCGGGGTTCTATTAGAAGGAAAATGTATTAAGTTTTATATAGGTTTAGGCGCCTAAAGTTAAAGACTGTTAGCGTTAGCAGTAATAGAGGGCAGAATTAATTACACTATATAGTATATAATTAGTTTATAATTATAAAGACTAGCTAAATATTAGTATACTATTAGTATAAACAGGAAAGTAATATTTTTAATTTATATACTTTTCTTTAGCATTAAAATATTATAAGTAAAGACTTATTATATATTAATAAATTACTATTAATATAATAAGTTAATCTTATAATCTTTAATTATAAAGTAAGGCTTTATAATATACCCTTAAATGTATTTATTATTATATATATTATAAGCTAAATAAGGGCATTAAAAGATCTAGCTAATTGCCTAGAGTAGAATTAGGACCTATTAATAGAGTAATAGGCCTTTATTACTAGAATTGCATTAGGCAGCAGTAATAGCCTATACTAGGAGTAGTTTATAGAGTTAAAATGCATAGTAATATTAGTTAAATTAATAGTATAAATATTATATTATAAGAATTAAGAGCTATTATAATATAAAGGAGAAAAAGTAAAAGGGAAAAAAGAGAAGAAAAGGTAAATTAGAAAATAAAGGTTTTAATATTAAGGGAAAAACTATAAATATTAATAGATTAAAGCTAGCTTAGTAGGTTAATAATAGATTAAATTAAGTTATAAGGTAATGCAGTATAGTATAAGGAATATAAATTAAGGGTAAATATAGCTAATTAACACTTAGATCTTTAATAGTATATACTTAAGCTTTAATATATTTATCTCTTTTATAAGCTTAAATTTCTTTTAATTCTACTTAATCTTATATATATTATATTATTTAATTTTCCTTAATATTAAAGAATAAAAGTAACTTAATAATCTTTAAATTAATCCTTTACTAAAGGTAATTATTTATAAGGTTTACTATAATATATTAAATATAATAGTATATTTATATATCCTTCTTTTAAATAGTCTTATAGCTAATATAAGTAAATAGAAGATTAATACTTAAATTTAAAATTAATTAATATAATTAATTATTATATAAAATTACTATAAATAACTTACCTTTAAAAAGCTAGTATATAAAAGCTTTAATTATTTCTTTAAAAGTATTAATAGTATTAAAAATAATATAAATAAAAGCCATAGCATAGTCTTTAGTTATATTAAATATAATTTTATAAATAAGATAAATAAAAGGGATATATATAATAGTAAGCTTATTACTTTTAAGAATTTAAGTTTTATAATTCTTTATCTAGCAATTTATAATAGTATTAAAAAAAAGAATTATAATATAAATAAACTGCTTATTAAAAGTAATAATAAGACCCTTAAGATAAGATTTCTCTTTTAATATTTAGGCTTTATATATACTTTTTTAAGGCATTTTACTAATAATAGACTTTTAAGGTTATTTATTAGTAATAGACTTTTAAGGCTATTTACTATTAGTAGTCTTTTAAGCTACTTATAGAAAAAGGCTTTAGCTACTAGTTATCTTAAATAATTAAGAAATTAAAAGTAATTATCTTAATAAATTACTATAAAAAAAAGATTAAAGATAAAAACTCTTAAAATAAAAAAAAAAGAATTAAAAATTATAAAATTTAAAAGATTATATAGTATTAAAATTTAAAGTATAAGCTTAATAAAAATAATTATTTTAATTAATTACTATAAAAGAATTAACTAAAAAGGCTAAAATAAAAAGAAATATTAAATTTTACTTAAAACTTATAAATTTTAAAATTTAAAAGGTTTAAAAGGTTAAAGTTAAGTTAATATTAAGATTTAATTTCTTAAATAATAGATCTTAGTATAGTAATTTATTATAAATTTTAAGCTAATTAAAAGAAAGTATTTTACTAATTATTACCTATTTAAGATTAATACTTTAAATTTAAAATCTATTTTTTTATTTTTATTATAATACTAGAAATCTTAATCTTCTTTTAAACTTATTTTCTTTAAACTTTTAATTTTTTAGCTTTTAAGATATAATTACTTTTAACTATAAGGATATTAATTTTTATATTTTAGCCTCTATCTTCCTTATATATTATAGTAAAAGCTACTATTTTTTAATTTTTTTTAAAGTAGAAAAAATAAATAATAAAAGCTAAAATAAAAAGCTTATTTATACTTATAGTAATTATTTAAGCTAATCCTTTTAAGGTATTTACTTAGTAAGCTATTATATAAATAAAAGCCTAAAGGGGATTTATTAATAAATCCTTATATAAAGAAAGTTTATACTAAAATAAATATACTTCTTATAAAATGTTATAAATATAAGATTATAAAGAAGAACTTTAATTAATAGTAAAGTTACTTAAAAACTAAACTCTATTAATATATAGATTATCTTAATACTAATAAAATAACTAAAAAGACACTTAAAGATATTGCTTTTAATAACTATAGTATAGACTAGTAAGTATATTTTATTTACTAATATTTAAAAGCTAATTTAAAGTAATATTAAAAAGGATAAATATTATAATCTCTTTAAAAATAAAGTATTTATAATATTAACTTTTAAGGCTAATAAAATCCTATAAGATAATAATAATTCTCTTTAAAAGAATATTAATAATCTTACTAAGGAAAATAATTACTAGCTTATCTCTATTAATAAAATACTTAATTAAAATAAAAGTTAAGCTATAATCCTATTAAAAACTAATAAATAAATTAAATAATAAAAGATTATAATATAAAAATATAATATTTTTAAATTAATTTAAGCTAATTATTTAAATTAATCTTAAAATTTATATAACTTATATTAAATAGCTAATAATTACTATATTATATTTCTTATAAATTAAATATAATAAAATTATAAACTACTTTTAAAATATTAAGTATAAGATTAATACTATTTAAATTAAATTTAAATTCTTTAAATAAGTATTTATAATAATAATATTTTATTTTTTTTAAGTTTATATATTAGCCTTAAAAGGTATTTAAGTATCTTTAAAATCTATTATAATTTAAATATTACTTATCTCCTAAATAGTAAAGCTTTATTAAGTTAATATTATTAAGTTAATTACCTTAATTATAGCTTAAATTTAATTGTATTTAAGCTAGCTAGAGAGCCTTACTTACTTTTTAGTTAGGCTAGATCTTTCTCTTATAATTTACTTTAAATATCTTTTAATTTATATTATACTTTAATTATTTAATATACTTTAGCAGTAAGTTATCTAACTTGCCTTCTAATTATAACTACTAATAATATTATAGCTATACTATTATAATATCTATTATTAAAAGAAGCTTATAGTTTAATTCTAATAAGCTAAAAGAATTAAATAAGCTAAAAAGAAAATTATTTAAAAAGATATATATATACTATTTTTATTTTTTTATTTTTTTTTAGTTACTATTAGCCCTATATAAGGCTATTAAGCTTTTAACTTTTTAAATAAAGGCTTAAATAATAAGGCCCCTATAGTAAGCTAGAATTATAGAAGTTAAAATCAGAGAAAGTTTATCTGCCTTAAGTAGCGCAATTGCTGCCTTAACTAAGTAGTATATATACCGCCCCTTAGCAGCTGTATTAACCTTCTTCCTTCACCCTATCTAAAAGAATACCACGCTTGGTGTATCCATCACAAAGTACATTCCCTGACCTGACTTTCCCTGTTAGTTACAGTTGCTAACATTAATTATAGCCACTGATATAATGCCTGCTATATAAAATAGCTTATAGCTATATAATTAGGCCTACTATATAACTAGCTATAACCTTAATATAGCTATTAGGCCTATTTTATAGGTAATTAATAAAGAAGATTTAAAAAAGATTTATATAATAATAGCTACTATTAGAAAGAACTTCTTATTAAGGTATTAATTTAATCTTATTAAAATAGCTATTTTTAATTATAGCTTAATTAAATTAATTTATTATATAGGCTATCTTAATTAGATAAATCTTAACTGGGTTAATAATAAGCTATTAAATCTTAAGGACCTAAAGAGGGTCCTAAGAGAAGGTTATCCCTTTTAATTAGACCAGGCAGCCTTCCTTACTACCTTTATAGGCCTAAACTTAAATGCATATAAAGAGTAGCTTTATAATGTAGCTAAAAGGGTTATTACTGTAGAGGGGGTCCTATTATTAATGTGAGGACAGTGTATCTGCGAACAGAGTTCTGGGATGAAGGCGGGGTAATGGTGGGGTTCTGCGAAGGTTTGAAGGAATTAGGTTGACTCTGTTGCTTTGTGTAAGTTAGTTGGTGAAAGTCAAATTAACCTGAAGTTAATAATAACTAGCTCTATTAATTAAATGCACATGCTAAGGCACATAACTAATTAACCTTGTATCTAAGAACTGCAGATAA
Source organism: Fusarium xylarioides (assembly GCA_013183765.1). NCBI lineage: Eukaryota > Fungi > Ascomycota > Sordariomycetes > Hypocreales > Nectriaceae > Fusarium > Fusarium xylarioides. Next base: position 69,358 of record SRZU01000236.1, on the reverse strand, counting down.
AGTAATATTAGTAAAGAAATAGTAGTTTGAACTGGGGATATATATACTATAAGAAGCTAGTATTTATTAATACTCTTTATAATAATATATATAATAAGTAGTTTAAGGCTATCTAGGACTAGGTCTAGTAAGTACTAAAGAAGACTAAACTGTAGCTGCTATAAAGATAAGAGGGATAGTATACTGTAAAATCTAGGATAAGAGAGAGGTAATTATAGGGTTTTATTAAAAGGAAAATATATTAAGTTTTATATAAATTTAAGTACTTAAAGTTAAAAACCTAAAGTTATAATATTAGTATTAGTAGTAATAGAAAGTAAAATTAATTATACTATATAGTATTTAATTAGTTTATAATTATAAAGATTAGTTAAATATTAATATACTATTAGTATAAATAGAAGATAATAATTATTTATAGTAATTACTTACTTATAATTAGCTATAAATAATCTATATTTTTACTTTATAATTTAAATATCTTTTTTTAACTTAAGTTATATATTTAGTATATTATAAAACTAAAAAATCTAAAGGCACTTAAGCTCTTTAATCTATTCTTTAAATTATCTATAGATAATTAATCTTTTATATAAAAGCCTTTTAGTAAGCTTTTAGGTTTAAGTTAAATATATAAGGATATTCTTCCCTTTAAGTTCCCTTTAATATAAAAGTAATAGTAAGATAATGTTATTATAAGATTTTATAATATATTAATTTATTATAGTAATTTTAATAGATTTTAAGTCTTTTATTATTAAGAATAATAAGTATAATAAAAAGCTTATTAATATTCCTATTAAACTAATAAACCTTTTATATTTAAAAAGATTTAATAAATCTATTAATAGTAAAGGTATATATTTACTATATAGAATTACCTTTTTAAGCTTTTATCTTTTTAAAATAATATTACCTTATAGTATTTAAGCCTAAGTAAGAAAGTATTATAGTATTTTAAAAGTATTAATTATTTTATATTTTAGCTTCTTATTAAAGCTTATAAGCTATTAAAGCTTATTAATATTAAACTTTAAATTACTTTAATACTTTTAAGACTCTTTAAAGGAAAGAAATAAGTAAAAAATATATAGCTAGTATTTCCCTGTTTATACTAATAGTGCACTAATGTTTAGCTAGTCTTTACAATTATAGACTAGTTACATGCTATGTAGCGTAATTAATTCTGCCCTCTATCGCTGCTAATGCTAATATTATAACTTTAGGTCTTTAACTTTAAGCCCCTAAACCTACATAAAACTCAATACATTTTTCTTCTAAAACCCCACAATTACCCCTCTCTTATCCATTTTGCAGTATGCTATCCCCCTTATCTTCACTGTAGAGTGATTCTCATTGCCCTCTCAGCCTGCTACCTAATAGCCTTAAGCTACTTATCATATAAGCTGCTACAAATAGCTATAATAAATTCCCTTTCCTTAACCTCTAGATCTATCCCTCTAAGTAACTTCTCTCTAAGTGCATTAAGTGCCTTTATCTTAGCATTAAGGAAGCCTCTATTAACTAGCTTATAATAAAGCTATATAACCTTAAGGATTTTATAATTAAAGGCTACTTACTTAATGCAGTTAATATTATCTATATGCTTTTAGGCCTTTAAGATCTCTATTGCCTTATTATATAGCTTATAATAGTTACTACTGCTAATAGCTTAGTTAATTATATCCTTTATTTCAGTTACATTAGGTCCTTCTATTAGATAAGGCTTATTGGGATCAGGAGTCTGCAGGCTTCTTCTGATATGCATCGTGATGGTGTAGCTGTGATGTTGTTAGCGGCTGCGATTAGAAGGTATAGAAGGTGGGTTAGATGACTTACTGCATGTTAGATGATTGAAGCGTGTGTTTGAAGTGGGTTGTAAGAGGAAGATCTAGCCTAGCTAAAGAGTAAGAAAGGCTTTCTAGCTGGCTTAAATGCAGTTAGGTTTAGGCTATAATTAAGGCAGCTAACTTAATAATATTAACTTAATAAAGCTTTACTACCTAGGAGGTAAGTAATATTTAAATTATAATAGACTTTAAAGATACTTAGATACCTTTTAAGGCTAATATGTAAACTTAAAAAAAAAAAATATAGCTAGTATTAATATAAGAAATAAAATACTAAAGACTTTTATTTACTTAAGTTAAAGTATAATAAGGAGTTAATTAAGCTAATTATTTATAGTAATTAGCTAATATACTTATTATATATTATTTTAAAAAGCTATTTTAAAATTTTATATTTTTATAAATTATCTTTATTAATCTTATATTAATATAATATAAAGTAATATACTTTATATAAATTATATAAAGGTTTAAGCTTAATTATATTTAATTAAGATTTTTAAAATATTAATATTTAACTTACTTTTAAATAATATAATAATAAAGCTTTTACTTATTTCTTAAAGCACTTTAATTACTAATAATTAAAATTATAAATTAAACTTTATATTTAATTTAATTTTTTAAATAATTTACTAAAATAGTAATTATAATATAAAAAGTTTAATTATATATTAAAGTTAATAGATATTCTAAAGAGTTTTTACTTATTATATTAATATAAATAGTAAAAAGTATTTAAAAATTAACTTACTATTTTATTTTAATTATTACTATATATAATCTTAAGGCTTTTACTTATTTTATATTATATATTTTCTTTTTAACCTTTTTAATTTATTTTTAATTTTACTTAATAGCTTTATATTTAATTATTATAATTTTTTACTATATTATAAAGTAAATCTTAAAGTATAAAAGCTTAACTATTAATTTAATTAAAGTAATAATACTTATAAAATAGTTAATAAATAAATATATATAATAAGTAAAATATTAATATAATATATAATTTAAAAAGAATTTTACTTTTAGAATTATTAAGTATTATTTTAAAAGTAATATATTTATATTATTTTAAGTATTAATTAGCTATATTTACCCTTAATTTATATTCTCTATACTACACTGCATTGCCTTATAACTTAATCTAATCTATTACTAACTTACTAAGCTAGCTTTAATCTGCTAATATTTACAGTTTTTCTCTTAATACTAAAACCTTTATTTTCTAATTTGCCTTTTTTTTCCTCTTTCCCCTCTTACTTTCCCTCCTTTATGCTATAATAGCCCTTAATTCCTATAATATAATATTTATACTACTAAATTAACTACTGCAACTATGCATCTTAACTCTATAAACTACAGCTAGTATAGACTGTTACTGCTACCTAATGTAATGCTATTAATAAAGGCCTGCTATTGCCTTAATAGGCATTAACTCTATTCTAGTTGATTTACTAAGTCTTCTAATGCCTCTATTTAATCTATAATATAATTAATAAGAGCCTTATCTTTAGCTTTATTTTTAGCTTTATTTTTATTAATACTAAGTAGCTATATTTAGTAGCTAAAGATTATAAGATTAACTTATTATATTATTAATAGTTTATTAATATATAGTAAGTATTCTCTTATAATTTTATAATACTTTAAAAAGAATTAAAAAACTAATATAATATTAAGCTTAAAGCTATAGATTTTTATTAAGTTACTAGATATATAGGTATTAATTGCTTTAACTAGATAGTTATAGCTAGGTTAGCTATTATTAATATTAATTACATAGCAGTATATCTTATAATAGATTTTAGAGTTCTTAGCCTATTTTAAGATAGTCTATTTAGGTTAGAGCCTTAGTAATGATTACCTTAACTAGGTAATAATAGAGAAGGCATTTAGCCTGCTAAGGCTAGGGGAAATATCTTTTTTATGCTTATAGATTGAGGCTACTTGTTTAGTTAGATTATAAGGTTTAAGGTAGCAGCGCTATATAACCTTAAGATTTAATTTTAAGGTTATTGTATTTTTTAGTATAGTATATAATGCCTTGTATTATAATATGCTAAAAATAAGTATTATATTATATTCTCTTATTATATAAGACCCTATTAGCTATACCTTGCGTATTGCTGCAGAGACATTTTAACTTTTTTAATATTTATATTATTTTAAAAAATTTATAAATTATAAAAAAAAAAGAAAAATAAGAATTAAAAAACCTTTTTTATTTATAGTTAAATTCTTATTAAGTTTAAGTAAAAATAGCTCTTTTAGCTAATTAAATATAATTTAGCATTTATATAATAAAATATATTAAAGTCTTAAGTATTATACTAAAGGCTTACTTTAACTTAATATAATTTTAGTTTATTATAACTAAGATTAATTAATATAATTATAAATATTTTAATTTAAAGTTATTAAGTAAAGTAATAATCTTTTATAATAATCTTTTTTAAAAATTTCTTTTTACTTTTAAACTAATTTCAAGTTATATTTTATTATTAAAATATCTTTATAAAGCTTATTTAGCTTTAAATTAACTATATTTAATAAGCTTTTTTATATTCTATTTAACTCTTTTACTATTAATACCTTTTTTCTTTAATAAAAAATAATATAATAGTAAATATTATATATTAAATCTATATCTAATACTTCTTATTTACTTTAATTACTAAAGTTAAAAGCTTTAAAAATCTTCTAGGGAAAAAGAGACTCTTTTAATTAATTCTAATTTAATTAAAATCTATAAAGATTAAATAAAAGACTATAGATTATATATTGCTTTTACTATACTACTTTAATATATTCTAATATATCTAGAACTAGTATATTAAGTATATATAAATATTTAAACTTAGCTATTTATAAGAAAAAGACTTTTAAAATAAAAATATTTAAGGGGATTAATATAATATATTTTAATTTTAATATAAGTATATTTATAATAATTAAATATAATAATCTTAGCTTACTTTTAATAAATTAATATTACTAAATAGTAAATAAAATCTATTTATTATTTTACTTATTTTATTATTAGTAGCTATTTATTTATAAATATTATAGTAAATTTAGCATTTTAATAACTTATAGCCTTTATTTTATTATATCTTTAATTACCTAATAGCTTAACTTTTATTAAATAAATTTAAAATAAATCTTTATTTTTATAAAAGGCTATTCTTTAAACTTTCCTTTTAAAGGCTAAAGTCTCTTTTATATTAAATATATAGTTAATACCTTATAATAAGTTTACTATTTTTACTATTTTTATCTATTTTCTTAATACTTAATAGTAACTTAAAAGAATTATACTTAGATTTATTAATATATTTAAAAATTACAGTAAAGTTATATTAAACTTTTATATAATATATAGCCTTTAGAATTATTATCTTTTAAATTATCTTTAAGTAATTATAATAAATAATAGTATATATCTTAATATTAAGAATTTAAATTATAAAATTAAAATTAAGTTATAGCTTATACTTTTATCCTACTTTTATTTTATATAATATATAGTCTATATTCTAAATCTTATTATATTCTAAATTATCTTCTATTTATACTAATAGTATATTAATATTTCCCTAGTTTAAACTACTATTTCTTTACTAATTTTACTTTATCTATTTTCAGATAGCAAGGTTAATTAGTTACATGCCTTAGCATATATATTTAATTAATAGAGCTAGTTATTATTAACTTTAGGTTAATTTAACTTTTACTAACTAACTTATATAAAAGTTAACCTAATTCCTTTAAACCTTTAAACCCCGCCATTACCCCGCCTTTATCCCAGAACTCTATTTACAGATACACTATCCTCAATTGCATATAAGCAGGAGTATATAGCATATATATTTAGCCTTTATAATTACATTCTTAAGCTACTCTTTATATAAGGCTAAACCTATTAATATAGTAAGGAAAGCTACCTTTTCTATATTAAGAGATAAGCCTTTCCTTATAGCCCTTTCTAGCTTCTTTAATCTAAATAGCTTTCTAGCTAGCTAAACTAGATAAATATAATAACTTAAGTAAATTAAATCTATATAATTAATTAAATTAATTAAAATATAATTAAAAATAACTATCTTAATTAAGCTAAATAGGCTTCTTAATAAGAAGTTCTTTATAATAGCTATAGCTATTATATAGATCTTATAGCAATCTTTCCTCTTAGCTTAACCTAGTACTAATTTAATTGCATTAATAAGATTATAGTTAGTTATGTAATAGCCCTAATCAGGCTCTAGGCTCTTGCATACAGCAGGCATCGTGTTGGTGGCTATGATTGATGTCAGCAACTGTAACCAACAGGGAAAGTCAGGTCGGGGAACGTACTTTGGAAGTGTGATGGGCATACCAGGCCCGGTATGTTGCAAGGGTCGATTGAAGATCTTTTAGCTGGGGTGAAGGAAGAAGGTTGACACAGCTGCCGAGGGGTAAACCTACAGGCGGTATTTATACTGCTTGATCAAGGCAGCAATTGCGCTACAGAGGCAGATAAACCTTCTCTGATTTTAACTTCTGTAATTCTAGCCTACTATAGGGGCTTTATTATTTAAGCCTTTAATTAAAAAGTTAAAAGCTTAATAGCCTTATATAGGGCTAATAGTAATTAAAAAAAAATATTAATATTTAGCTAATCCTTATAATTATAAACTAGTTATATACTATATAGTATAATTAATTTTACTTTTTATTACTATTAATATTAATATTATAACTTTAAGTCTTTAACTTTAGGCACTTAAACCTATATAAAACTTAATATAATTTCCCTTTAAAACCTTATAATTACTTCTCTTTTATCTATTTTATATTATAGTAGCTATAGTTTAATCTTCTTTAATACTTACTAGATTTAATCTTAAATAGCTTTAAATTACTTATTATATATATTATTATAAAGAGTATTAATAAATACTAGCTTTTTATAGTATATATATATATTTTTAAGTAATTTCCTTTTTAGCTTATTTAGTTCTTTTAGCTCTTTAATAAAAAAAGCCTTTTTAATAAAAAGGTTTTATCTATAAAGGCAGTATATAAGTAAAAGGATTTTATAATTAAAGGCTATTAGCCTTATATAGCTAATATTATTTATTTTCTCTTAAATATATATAACTTTTATTACTTTATTATATAATTAGTTATAATCTTCTTTATTAATAATAGCTTAATTAATTTTATATATTATATTATAGCCTTTTATTAAATAAGGCTTATTAAGATTATGCTTATTAAAATTAAATTATAAGCTTCTTTTAATAATAAGTATTATAATAATATAGCTATAATATTATTAATAGCTATAATTAAAAGGTAAATTAAATAACTTATTATTAAAATGTATTAAATAATTAAAGTATAGTATTATTTAAAGTAGGTTATAAGAAGAAGATCTAGCCTAATTAAAGAGTAAGTAAGGCTCTCTAGCTAGCTTAAATTTAACTATATTTAAGCTAGCTAGAAAGCCTTACTTACTCTTTAGCTAGGCTAGATCCTCTTCTTATAACTTACTTTAAATAATACTATGCTTTAATTATCTAACATGCTTTAGCAGTAAGTTATCTAATCTACCTTCTATACCTTCTAATTGCAGCTACTAATAATATTATAGCTATACTATTATAATATATACTATTAAAAGAAGCCTACAGACTTCTAATTCTAATAAGCCTTATTTAATAAAAGGACTTAATACAACTAAAATAAAGAATATAATTAATTAAGCTATTAATAGTAATAACTATTATAAGCTATATAATAAGATAATAAAGATCTTAAAGGCCTAAAAGTATATAGATAATATTAACTATATTAAGTAAGTAGCCTTTAATTATAAGATCCTTAAGGTTATAGAGCCTTATTATAAGCTAGTTAATAGAGACTTTTTTAATTCTAAGATAAAGGTATTTAATATACTTAAAAAGAAGTTACTTAAAAAGATAGATTTAAAGATTAAAGAAAAAGAATTTATTATAACTATTTATAGTAGCTTATTAGAAGCCGAGGGGTAAGCGGTATTTATACTGCTTGATCAAGGCAGCAATTGCGCCACAGAGGCAGATAAACCTTCTCTGATTTTGACTTCTGTAATTCTGGCCTACTATAGGGGCCTCATTGTTTAAGNATAGCCTCGTACAGGGCTGACAGCAACTAAAAAAAAAAAAAAAAAAAAATAGTAGCTTATATAATAAGTAGCTTAAAGCTATTAGGTAGCAGGCTAAGAGGGTAATAAGAATTACTTTATAGTAATGCAAAATGGATAAGAGAGGGGTAATTATAGGGTTCTATTAAAAGAAAAATGTATTAAGTTTTATATAAGTTTAAGCGCTTAAAGTTAAAGACTATTAGTATTAGTAGTAATAAAAAGTAGAATTAATTATACTATATAGTATATAATTAGTTTAAAATTATAAAGACTAGCTAAATATTAATATACTATTAGTATAAATAGAGAAAAAAGTAATAATTATAATAAAAATAAGAATAAAGGAAATAACCTTTTTTAAAATAAAGGCTTTAATAATAAAAACCCAATAGATAATTAATTTAATACCTTAAAATAGCAAGTTATAAATTAATTATTTAATCTTATTAATATTAATTATTTATTTTTATTTATTCTTTAAGTATATATATTTCTTCTTATTCCCTGTTTATACTAATAATATACTAATATTTAGCTAGTCTTTACAATTATAGACTAGTTATATGCTATATAATGTAATTAATTCTACCTTCTATTGCTAGTAATACTAATAGTCTTTAACTTTAGGCTCCTAAACCTATATAAAACTCAATATATTTTTCTTCTAACAGAACCCCGCGATTACCCCTCTCTTATCCATTTCGCGGTACGCCGTCCCCCTCGTCTTCGCGCTCTCGTCAGGTCACAGCGGCTCGGTCTTCTCCAGCACCTCGTGACGGTGTAGCTGTGATGTTGTTAGCGTCTGCGATCAGAAGGCGGGTTAGATGACTTACTGCGTGTTGGACGATTGAACTGTGGTATTGTTTGAAGTGGGTTGCAAGAGGAAGATCTGGCCCAGCTGAAGAGCAAGTAAGGCTCTCTAGCTAGCTTAAGTGTAGTTAGGTTTAGGCTATAATTAAGGTAGCTAACTTAATAATATTAACTTAATAAAGCTTTACTACTTAGGAGGTAAGTAATATTTAAATTATAATAGATTTTAGAGATATTTAGATACCTTTTAAGGCTAATATATAAACTTAAAAAAAAAAAAAAATATTTCTTCTTATAATATATTCCTTATAGTAATTATATATAATAATTACTAAGTTAATTATAACTAATTATCTTTTAGGTTTATTACCTTATTATTAAATTTACTTAAAGTCTTAAGCTTATATAAGAATTTAAAAAGACTTAAGCTTACTAAATATAAAATAAAACTATTTTATAATCTTTAAAATTAATTTATAATATCTTAACTTAATAAAACTTAATAATTATAATACTTATAAGAGCTAAGATACTAAAACTATTTATTTAAAAATAATTTAAAGATTACTTTAATAGGAATTATAAGATTATTATTAAAAATTAATAATAAATTAATTACCTTATTAATTATATTTATATTTTTATTTATTGTTTTAATTTTATTAATTATTTAGCTATTAATAGCTTATTTACTATATAGACTTAGCTTAAGATTATTAGCTACTATTTTAATATTTATTAAAAAAGGCTTTTCTTACTTAAAGGCAGCTAAAATTATTAACTTTAAGTAAAGGTTCTTTTTTATAGTATTTATTAAGCTATAATAAAGCTATATAAGTATATAGATTTATTTATTACTAAGACCTTTTATTTTATTATTCTTTTTCTTTTACTTTTACTAAAATTAAAATAAAATACTTATTAAAGTAGTATTTAATTTATTCTTTTATTTTTAAGTATTAGTAGTATTAAAAAATAAGTTAAAGCTAACTTTATTTAACTTTATATCTCTTAATATATATTTAGCTATATAGATCTATTTATATTAATATAAATAAAAAAATAAAATCTTCTTTTTAATTTTCTTAATCTTAAAAAGGTATTTATAGTAATTTAATATAGTAATTATATACTTATTATAGTTTATAGGCTAGTTACTTTTAAGAATTAGCTTTAATTATATATAGATTTTTCTTTAAAAAAAGTATATTTAATATAGTATTATATTATATTATTAATTAATATAATAAATAAAAAGGTAATTTAAAGAAAACTTCTTTTAATTTTAAGCTTATATTACTTATAATCTTAAATATTCTATATTAAGCTATATAGCTAAAGACCTTTTTATAATATAGCTAAGTATTATTATAATTAAAAGAGTATAAAGTATATATTACTTTATATATTAATATAAATAATATACTTTAAAGGTTTTTTTAATTAAAGAAAGGTTTTTATTATATTTTTATTTTATAGCTTTAAATTAATCTTAAAAGTCTTTTAACTTAGACTTATTTAAGCTATCTTCTTTTATAAAGGATTTTCTAAATTAGCTTAAAAAGCTATAAAAAGCCTTTTTCTTTTTTTTTAAGTTTATATATAAGCCTTAAAAGGTATTTAAATATCTTTAAAATTTAATATAATTTAAATATTATTTACTTTCTAAGTAATAAAGCTTTATTAAGTTAATTACCTTAATTATAGCTTAAACCTAATTACACTAAAGCTAGCTAGAAAGCCTTACTCTTTAGCTAGGCTAGATCTTCCTCTTGCAACCCACTTTAAACATACAGTTCAATCATCTAACATGCAGTAAGTCATCTAACCCGCCTTCTGATCGCAGACACTAATAACATTACAGCTATACTATTATAATGCATACTATTAGAAAAAGCCTGTAGACTTCTAATCCTAATAAGCCTTATTTAATAAATAGACCTAATATAACTAAAATAAAAGATATAATTAATTAAGCTATTAATAGCAGTAATTATTATAAGCTATATAATAAGATAATAAAGATTTTAAAGACTTAAAAGTATATAAATAATATTAATTATATTAAGTAAATAGCCTTTAATTATAAGATCCTTAAGGTTATATAGCCTTATTATAAGCTAATTAATAAAAGCTTTTTTAATATTAAAATAAAAGTATTTAATATATTTAAAAAGAAATTACTTAAAGAGATAGATTTAAAGATTAAAGAAAAGGAATTTATTATAACTATTTATAATAGCTTATATAATAAGTAGCTTAAAGCTATTAAATAGTAAGCTAAAAGGATAATAAGAATTATAGCTTTAACTTAGTAATAACTAATAAATAGAATCTAGGTATTTTAATAAGCTATAAAAGTATTAATAATAAAGTCTCTAGCTAGATTAAAGTCTTAATAAACTTAATTAATAAAGTTACCTTTAGGCTATAGTATCTTAAGTAACTTTAATTATAATAAATATATTACTTAACTAGCTAAAAAGCTTTAAAAAGCCTAATTAATAGAATTTATAATTCCTTTATAACTTTAACCTTTTTTAATCTATTTATCTTTAAAGTTATTTTAATAATTAAAAAACTATTAAAAAACTAACTAAGCCTCTATTAAATATAAGTTCTTTACCTTAATATAAAATTAATAATACTAACCTTAATTATAATTAAGATATTAAACTTACTTAATATATAACTAGTAGGTATTAATTAATTATACTTATAGCCTATCTTAACAAGCTATAACTACTCTTAAAATATCTATAATAGTAATATTATTACCTTATAAATAAATATATACTAAAGGATAAGAATTAAAGTAAAAAGGAAAGTTAGTTAATTATTAGTAATTAGCTATAATTAGTAAATAGATAATTAATTATAAAAGCTAGTTATTTTTAAGTATAAGCTTCTTTACTACTTAATTAAAAGCTTTTACTATAGAAAGTAGCTTAATAAGAAGATATAAAGCCTAAATACCCTAGATATAATAGACTTATATCTTAGCAGGCTAAAGACTAAATATAGTCTTTAGATCTTTAGTATTATTATACTTATAAATATAATTACTACTAATCTATAAGTAAGCTTCTATATTATAAGCAGTATTTAAAGTTTATATATAATAGAATTAATTAAAAAATTATATAAAGTTAATTATATAAAATAAAAAAAATTCTATATATAAGAAAGAGTTTATATTTAAAAGTTAAAAAGTCTTTTAATAGATAAAATAAAGCTATAATTAATTAAATAGAATTTACCTAATTAAGTATATTTACTTTATAAAATAATAACTAATACTAAAGCAATAAACAGTAGTATTAACAGTAATTTAATAAAAGTAATAAAAATTACTTTATTTTTTTTTTTTTTTTAAGTTTATATATTAGCCTTAAAAGGTATCTAAGTATCTTTAAAGTCTATTATAATTTAAATATTACTTACCTCTTAAGCAGTAAAGCTTTATTAAGTTAATATTATTAAGTTAATTACCTTAATTATAGCCTAAATCTAACTGCACTTAAGCTAGCTAGAGAGCCTTACTTGCTCTTTAGCTAGGCTAGATCTTCCTCTTGCAACCCACTTTAAACATACAGTTCAATCATCTAACATGCAGTAAGTCATCTAACCCGCCTTCTGATCGCAGACACTAATAACATTACAGCTATACCATCATAATGCCTATCTAAAGAAGCCTGCAACTAGCCTAAGATAATAAGGCATATTAAATAAGATATTACTAAGAAGTAATTCTTATAATTAACCTATTTATTAATAAAAATAATTATACTAACTTATATAATATAGCTATAGAAATTAGATTAACCTAGTAGTATAAAGATAATACTAGCTATATTAAGTAAATAGCCTTTAGTTATAAGGTCCTTAAGGTTATATAGCCTTACTACAGGTTAATTAAGAGAGGCTTCCTTAATAGCAAGATAAGGTAACTTAATAAGCTTAAAGGGAAGTTACTTAGAGGGATAGATCTAACTATTAATAAAAGTGACTTTATTATAGCTATTTAAGGCGGCTTGTATGATAAGTGGCTTAAGGCCATCTGAGGGCAGGCTAAAAGGGTGCTGGAGAAGACCGAGCCGCTGTGAAGACCCTAACGAGAGCGCGAAGATGAGGGGGACGGCGTACTGCGAAATGGATAAGAGAGGGGTAATTGCGGGGTTTTAGAAGAAAAATGTATTAAGTTTTATATAGGTTTAGGAGCCTAAAGTTAAAGACTATTAGCATTAGTAGCAATAGAAGGTAAAATTAATTACACTATATAGCATATAACTAGTTTATAATTATAAAGACTAGCTAAATATTAGTATACTATTAGTATAAATAGGAAAAGAATTACTTTATAGTAAAGATAAAAGAGATAATATATTATAAAATAGATAAAAGAGAGGTAATTATAAGGTTTTATTAAAAGAAAAATATATTAAGTTTTATATAAATTTAAGTACTTAAAGTTAAAGACTTAAAGTTATACTATTAGTATAAATAGAAAATAAAAAGCCTTTATATATTTTATATTACTTAAAAAGATATTATAATATTTAACCTTTCTTTACTTATTAATAATATATAAAAAAAAAGTTATTTATATAAATACTTTATTAATAATCTATTAATAATTATCTTTTATTTTTTTTTTTAATTATAATTATTTTTTTTTTATTTTTAAGATTTATAACTTTTATAATTATTTATATTATTAAGTTTACTTTAATCTTTTTATAATTTAAATTCTATTAACCCTTATCTTTATAGACTTTTAAAAAGATCTAGATTAAATAAAGCTTAATATATTAACTTATAGTAATTATTTTAAGTTAAAAGTTAAATTAAAAAAATAGATTTTTAAAGTATTAATATTAAGTAATTAGCTAAAGATTAATAATACTTTTTATATAAATAGTATATATTTAATTTAATATTTTTTTTATATATATAAATATATTATATTTATATTACTTTTAAAAGTTATATAAAAGAGTATAATATTTCTTATTTTCTATTTATACTAATAGTATATTAATATTTAACTAATCTTTATAATTATAAACTAGTTATATACTATATAGTATAATTAATTCTACTTTCTATTACTACTAATTTTTTTTTTAAATTTATATATTAGCCTTAAAAGATATTTAAGTATCTTTAAAGTCTATTATAATTTAAATATTACTTACTTTTTAAGTAGTAAAGCTTTATTAAATTAATATTATTAAGTTAATTACCTTAATTATAGCCTAAATCTAATTACATTTAAGCTAGCTAGAAAGCCTTACTTACTCTTTAGCTAGGCTAGATCTTCCTCTTGCAACCCACTTTAAACATCTCTTGATCCATATCACGCTTCAATCATCTAACACGCTTTGGCAGTAAGTCATCTAACCTGCCTTCTGATCGCAGCCGCCAATAACATTACAGCTACACCATTATAATGCCTATTATTAGAAGAAGCTTACAGTTTAATCCTAATAAGCTTAATTCTAGTAAGCCTTATTTAATAAAAGGCTATAATATAATATATAAGATTAACTAAGCTATTATTAATAAAGAAGATTATAATTAACTATATAATAAGGTAATAGAAGTTATATATATTTAGAAAGAAATAGATAATACTAGCTATATAAGGCTAGTAGCTTTTAGTTATAAAATCCTCTTACTTATATATTGCCTTTATAAGTAAGACTCTCCTATTAAGAAGGCTTTCCTTATTAAGAAGCTAAAGGAACTAAATAAGCTAAAAGGGAAGTTACTTAAAGAGATATATATCTACTATAAGGAGCTAGTATTTATTAATACCTTTTATAATAATATATATAATAAGTAGTTTAAGGCTATCTAGGACTAGGTCTAGTAAGTACTAAAGAAGACTAAACTGCAGCTGCTATAACATGAAATGGATAAGAGAGGGGTAATTGCAGGGTTCTATTAGAAGAAAAATGTATTAAGTTTTATATAAGTTTAGGCGCCTAAAGTTAAAGACCTAAAGTTATAATATTAGTATTAGCAGTAATAGAGGGTAGAATTAATTATACTATATAGCATATAACTAGTTTATAATTATAAAGACTAGCTAAATATTAGTATACTATTAGTATAAACAGGAGCTATTACTACTAATATTAATATTATAACTTTAGGTTTTTAACTTTAAGTACTTAAACTTATATAAAACTTAATATATTTTTCTTTTAATAAAACCTTATAATTATTTCTCTTTTATCTTAGATTTTATAATATATTATTCTCTTTATCTTTACTATAAAGTAATTCTTATTATCTTTTTAGTTTACTATTTAATAGCCTTAAGCTACTTATTATATAAGCTATTATGAATAGCTATAATAAATTCTCTTTCTTTAACTTTTAGATTTATCTTTTTAAGTAATTTCTCTTTAAATATATTAAATACTTTTATCTTAATATTAAAAAAGCCTTTACTAATTAGCTTATAATAAGGCTATATAACCTTAAAGATCTTATAACTAAAGGCTATTTACTTAATATAGTTAATATTATTTATATACTTTTAAGCCTTTAAGATCTTTATTATCTTATTATATAGCTTATAATAATTATTACTACTAATAACTTAATTAATTATATTCTTTATTTTAGTTATATTAAGTCCTTCTATTAGATAAGGCTTATTAGGATTAGGAGTCTGCAGGCTTCTTCTGATATGCATTGTAACGGTATAGCTGTAATATTGTTAGCGGCTGCGATTAGAAGGTAGGTTGGATGACTTACTGTGTGTTAGATTATTGAAGTGTGGTATTATTTAAAGTGGGTTGCAAGAGGAAGATCTAGCCTAGCTAAAGAGCAAGTAAGGCTCTCTAGCTAGCTTAAATGTAATTAAGTTTAAGCTATAATTAAGGTAATTAACTTAATAATATTAACTTAATAAAGCTTTACTATTTAAGAGATAAGTAATATTTAAATTATATTAAATTTTAAAGATATTTAAATACCTTTTAAAGCTAATATATAAACTTAAAAAAAAAATATTACTTATAAGTACTTATAGATAATTTCTAGTATTTATATATATTATAGGTATTATAAGAATATTCTAAAATACCTATAGGTATCTATATATAATATTATTTACCTAACTAGATGCCTAAGTAACTAGGCATTAAGCTATTATTAGGTACCCATGGGAATTTTAAACCCTGGATACAATGTTGGTTGGCTTACGGTTATCTTCCTCAATGTGAACATGATGATTGGAACGGGTATCTTTTCTACGCGTACGTTTTCTACCATACTGAAGGTGAGGTATAGTGACTGACTGGTACAGCTTCGAGTATTCTTAACCGCGCTGGGTCTGTCGGTCTAGCGCTGATCATCTGGTTCATCGGCTTCATCATGGCTGCTTCTGGTTTCAGCGTTTACCTCGAATTGGCGAGTTACTTTCCTAATCGCAGTGGTCTGAGGTGGTGTATCTTGAACAGGCGTACCCTCGGCCTAAGTACTTCTTCCCTGTTACCTTTGCCGTCCAGTCGGTCATTCTGTCCTTCAGCAGTAGCAATGCCGTCGGTAAGATACCTTCATCCTCGGACTTGCGCGGTTCTGACAATATATAGTTCTGTCCAGGTACCTTTGGCGAATGACTGGCGAGACTCCCTCCGAATGGCAGATGCGAGGTGTCGCTATTGCAGCTTATACCCTTGTTGTCATTTTTGTCATCGCTCATAACAAGTACTCCCTCTGGCTGGTCAACTTCATCGGAGCCTTGAAGATTCTCACCCTCATCTTGTAAGCCCTTCCATCCCTCAATATCGCTTCGCCCCTAACACATCATACAGTATCAGCATCGCAGGTTTCGTTGTCCTCGGCGGTAACATCAAGCGCATCCCCGACCCCGGCCATAACTTCCGCGACGCCTTTGCCGGTGCGACCCCCAACGGAAACGATCTAGCCAGTGCCCTCGTTAGTATCGTCTTCTCTTACGCCGGATACTGGAACGCTTTCAACGTCGTCAACGAGATCCAGAACCCTATCCCCACGCTCAAGCGAAACGGTACCATCTCGCTTACAGTCGTCGCTGTGCTATACATGCTTTGCAATATCGCCTACTTCGCTGTCGTTCCCAAGGAGGAATTCGCTGAGGCTAGTGAGATTGCTGCATCAGTCTTCTTCACCAAGCTCTTTGGTGACAGCAAGTCTGCTGCTAACGTCCTCAACTTTCTTGTGCTCTTGAGTGCCTTTGGTAACCTTCTTGCTGTATTGATCGGATCGGCCCGCATGCTCCGTGAGATTGGTCGACAGGGTGTTTTGCCTTGGACCAACTTCTGGGTATCGACTAAGCCTTTTGGTACTCCGATTGGTCCTTACATCCTCAAGTGGGTGTTGACCTTCATCATGATTGCCGCGCCCCCGGCTGGTGATGCCTTCACTTTCGGTAAGCAACCTCATCCCTGCTGATGTTCTCTGATACTGAACGGTTTCATAGTTGTTAGTCTAAGCACGTACCCCGATGCCATGTTCAGGTTTGCCATGGTTGTTGGTCTCTATGTAATCCGCCGTCGTCGTTCAAAGGCCGGTATTGGTCGCTCCGACTTCAAAGCCTGGCATGCTCCTGTCATCTTCTACATTCTCATCCAGGTGTTCATCCTTGTCATGCCTTGGTACCCTCCCAAGGGCGGCCAATACGCCGGTGATGTCAGCTTCTGGTATGCGACATACTGTGTCGTCGGTATTGCAATGTGAGTATCAATCTAACCATATCACTATCTTCCATTTTACTAACATCAATCTCTAGTGTACTCGTCTGCGCCATTTACTACGTTGTTTGGATGTTCCTGCTGCCCAAATGGAAAGGCTATGCTATCCGCACCGAGATCACCAACGTCGATGACAACGGCGCCAATACCCACCGACTGGTCAGAGTTCCCTATGCTGATCTTCCTCATTGGGATGAAGAACATGACGAGGCTGGCAACCTTCGCCAGAGAACAACTGTTGTGGCTCCCAGCTCAGAGGGATCTATCAAGGCTTGATTGGTCCATCGTGGATAGTGGACGGAGATATTAGCATCAGATAGCACTAGGGGAGTCAAGTATATCAACAGATTTTGCCTGTGAACAAGATTCAAACAAAATGGGTATTATTCGTAATATGTCTCAACATCATTATTCTAACTAGAGTGGTCTATTCCGCAGCGTTGCTCGCGCAGGACCATGGAGTCTTGCTTCCTCCTTCAGCAATAGCCTCAATGGAAGCCCACAGTCCAAGGACGCAGATGAGGAAGCCAGTAAGGAAGAGGATAACGTTGGCCACAAATCGGCATGTCTGCTTTCCATCCTTGAACCAGTTTCCATAGTGCATCCAGAGCCAGAAGATACCAGGGAGTCCGTAAGAGAACCACGAGGCGAAAAGGGCGCAGATGAGACCGAGGAGGTTGTTAAAGACGGGGATGGACTCGGCAATGACCATTGACAGAGCCCAGATGCCGAAAGTGACACCAAACCAGACCATGGTGGACAGCTTTGTTCGGCGGACCATGTGCTTGGTGTTGCGGAAGATTCGCTGGAAGATGTATGCTGAAGCGACGTGGCCGTAAATAACACCAGCAATGACGATAGTGGGGATAGCAATACCCCAGATGACCTTACGCATGGTATGAGAGCCAGCGGCAGACAGAGCTGGTGATGGCACATCAGGTCCGACAAAGACGTAGATGACGATAGCGGCGAGGAGGTAGAGAGTAGTGTCGACGATCTGAAGGAAAGCCAGAGCTTTGGGCCAATCCTCAGGCTTCTTGAACTCAGAGATGACAGTGAAGAAGCAAGAGTGGCTGGAGAAAGAAATGGCAATGTTGGTAACAGCCAAGAAAGCGCCAGTGAAGCCAAGCTCACGAGCAACCTCGATGCTTCCAGAGCCAATAGGTCGCTCATGCGCAACATCTCCAACCGTGATAAGAACAGCGAGCGTGATCGACATGCAAGATGCCATAGACATATAACTCGTGTACTTCAACGTACGCGGTAAGTTAAGAACCCAGAAAACCGCCAAGCCCACAACAGCCCAGACAATAGTGCAAGTCGAACTGTTCGTCAGAGTATTGAGGCAAATAGTCCAAGTGAGAAGATGGCTTCCCATGACAAAGACCTGAAAAATGACCTGCGCCCAACCGAAAACCTCCTGGAACACGCGACCCATTCCGATGGACTTTCCAATGACTTCGACGGCGTCGCCAAAGTTTTGGACGAAGGGGTATTGGGCGCGGAATTCAGCGAGGACGAGACCGGAGTATGTGGAGAGGAAACCCATTACGAGAATGAGGATTATACCGGGGACGAGACCGACGGTGGCGAGGACGGAGGGGAGGGAGAGGATGCCGAGGGATACTGTCTCTGCGATGAGGACGATACCGCCTTGCCTAAGAATTGTCAGTGTCTATTTGAGATGGGGAGATTGGGGTGAACATACCACCACGTTAATGTCTTGTAGTCAATAATCTCTGCATCTTCATCACCCAAAACAGCATCATCGTTTCTCAGCTCAGGCACAAAAGCTGGAGGTGCATTGTTGACACCCTTCTCTTGGTCCTCAGGCGCCGCAGCGCTTTTAGGTTCTGTATGGCTCATGGTGATTATCGCTCGTTAAGTTGATAGCGCAAATGTTGAAGAAAGAAGAGACTCAAAAGTGTAAAACCAATTGACGCGACGATAATTGGAACAGCAGCCGTATTTAAATAAATTCCCACTCTGGGGCGAGAAATGGCCGACAACGGTGGGAATGAAAAAATGTCTTCATGTTAGTTTAACTCCCGAGTCAAGTCGGCCCACTAACATTGGAGGTTCTTCGGCCTGGCCCGATGGCGTCGCGCACCGAACTCGGGCAATAGAGAGTCAAGGAATCGCGGTTAAAATTAGTCGATCCTTTATTGGGCGAGATCGGCTGAGGGTGGGAAAAAACAAGCAATGGCCAGATCTGTATTGCTTCAATGGATTTGCTAACTTTTACGTTATGGTCCCACAAAGAGTGGTCTTTTCGCTGAGAAATCCACCGCTCCAGACTCTCTCATCTCCACGCAAGAATAAATGGCTTCTTCCCCAGACCCCGAAGACTACCGATAAAACCACGACTTCATCTTGCCATATCATGTCGTTGCATTGAGAAAAGAGCCTCATCGTAACCGCGCGCTTCTTTCAGCTCAAACTTTTCAGCCTCCTTCGCCTAGCTACTGCAAGGTTGTTCTGGTCGGGAGTAATTTGACTGCCGGAGTTTCTAGCCGGCTTCTGGAACGACAAGAGATTTCTAGCGTCGAGTCTAATCTAGATTCGGGATGAGTCAGGGTCAAGTGGATACTGCGCGCCGATCGCGCTCCGGACATAACATACCTTGCGTAGCGCCAGGGCTTCTATCCTTCAGATAGGTGCCAGATGTCAAGGGCCATTCTCCCTTATTCACATTCCGAATCCAGAACACCTTCATTGCAGCCTCTATCTCTGCCTCCCATCCAGCGGGAATCAGTCCACATTGGACAAAAAGGTAGAACTGGTCTCGGACCCAGCCGCCACAACCCCGTCCCTCCTGGGTGAACTCATAGCGGTGATTGTCCGCTCCAACAATGGCGTCCAGGAACTGTCCTACAGTAAGGCCAGGAGACAGCGGTGGTATGCTCACGGTTTTGTTGGACTGACGCGTGATGCCATACCCCTGGAGGATGATGTCGAGCCGGGCGAGGAAACCCACGCGGCCAGGAAAAGCTCCAGGGACCATCTCAAGCCTGACTGACTTGTCAGGGCCACACTGCAGAAAGATATCCCAATGGTTGCCACCTTTGATCAACACGGAGTGGGCGACGAAATGAACAGTGGTAACAACGTGGCCGCGAATCTCGTCCTTTGATGGCTCTGGGATGTAGCTCAGGGGATCCATGTTCAGCATCTCAAAGTTTGTATGCGATGGTTCGCCATGGTGTTTTCGAAGAGAGCTTGAACCGCAACCCATTTTGAAGTTAAAGAGAGAGCGTTGATCTTTGATGGGATGTAGTAGCGGTGTTTAATGAACGTGGTTCAAGTCATTTGAAGACATTTATAATTAATTTGCATCTACATGTTGCCGTAAAAGCAATCGAAGGTCACAATAGAAGATTACAAGAGAATTTGACAATAGATAGTAACAATAGATGGTAGCGATAGTGGATAATAATAGATGGTAGCGATATATGGTAACAATAGATGGTAACAATAGATGATAACAATAGATGGTGATAATAGTGACATTTAGATTAAAGCAAAGGGTATTCGTTTTCAGTAAAGCTAATGCATCTTGCCTTATGACAATCAGTTGTAGTTCTCTCTCTTGTATATAAACCTTTTACCCAGTAAAAAGTTCTGCCGCCTTAAGTAAATCACCCGGTATTTACCCTTTATCCTGCCACGTGATTGACAGTGCCAGCAGCTGCGCCTTAAGTTGCAACAAACAATCACAATACAAGCTTCAGCAGGGTTCAATTAACCAAGCTCTTTTATCTCACCCCAATCGAAACGCATTCTTGCATCCTCCATATATTATTCTTCCTACAAAACAATGGGTTGCTGCTCATCCAAAAGTCCAAAACCAGAGCCACAGAGCGCAATTACTCTCCAGGAGCACGATGCATCTGGGCTGCCTGGCGTTGAGTTAGGTTTCCCGCAGCCATACCAAGACGTAAGTTGAGAGCGTCATTCAAGGCAGCAAGAGATTGTTACTGAAATGAAAAACAGCCCAAATCAGTCGATAACAACAATACTTTCCCTCTCGAGGGACGCGACATCGCCTCTATCCCCGATGAGGAACTTCTATCAGCTTTCATGACCGCGCCTCGACTTCATCATTATGGCGCTGTCACAATATCACGCGTTTCCAAGAAGCTTGTCATCAAAGGTGGCCCAGGCGCGCCAAGAAGCGAGGCAGAAAACATGAAATTTGCTTCCGAAAAGCTGCAGCTGCCAGTCCCCAAAGTGTATCGCACTTTTACCTCCGAAATTCCAGAGTATCCAGGAATGTCCACAACGCGCTTCATTGAGGGCCATTTTATTGTCATGGATTACGTACAAGGAGGCGCCATCGATAAAAACTGGGAGTCATATGATGCGATTACAAAAGCAGCTATCGCCGATCAGGTCTCCGACGCGATTGAGAAGATGCAATCTACGACCCTTAATGATATGCCAGTTGGGCCAATTGGGAGGTCCCAGGATGCCAAATTCCATGGTCCATGGTTCACAGACTACGGCGCAGGGCCTTTCGACACACTTGGAGAACTCGAGGACTGGTGCAATCACAAAATCGACGTCTGCGTCATGGTCAAACAACTACCGCCCGACACAACAAGGTTCAAGTTCCAGGACATTGTTCTTACTCACCAAGATTTGGCACTGAGAAATTTGGTACTCGATGAGGACATGAAGGTTTGGGTAATTGATTGGGGTTGTGCTGGTGTATACCCGAAAGGTTTTGAACAAGCCGCGCTGCAGGTTCAGGCTGAGAATGAGGAGTATGCTTCTATGGTCTTGGAAAGGATCTCTGATCGGCAAGACGTTGTGATCCAACAGCTTGCGAATATCGCTTACGGGCTCTCAACAGGGCGCGCTCTTTGAGATAGAAGTTCAGCCAATGCCCAGAGATTGATAATTCATGAGGTGTCTTTGTAAAGCATAGATGGGACATAATGAAGTTTCTAAAAATTAATAGTTGCTTACTACTCTATTTAACCATCGATGTAATTATAAGTATGTGAGGACTAACGTAGATCAAGACCCCGATTTCGCTATGAACTTGGATGAATCTGGGCATTCTCATGCGATCGAGTGGAGTTCAACGGTAGGGGTCCTCGGGGGAACTAGAAGAACTCCAGAAGTGAGATTTGGCCGAGACCGACGACCCATTGTCTGTGCTGACAATGAGATGGAGACAACGTGGGGCCAACGTCGAAGCCGATCACGGCAGTCGTCGCCTCTATACCAAGTCGACCAAGCTGCATACAGCGGGAGATTTTCAGAAAGCTTGAATGCAGAGCCAAGACTTGCCGAACTCCAACATGTCACAGATTCGTATGGTAGGGCTGTTTAGCCAAGCTTGTACTATGTAGTCCTAGTCAGTGGTTCTCGGCAATCTATCGAGCTTGCTCCACGGCAATGAATGAGTACCGGACAGATGAGATTGTACAACTAGTTCAACATGCACAAATCACAGTCATGAAGCACAATCTAAGATTATGATAGGTTGTAACGAGTGTCCATTTATGCTATACTGACTCAATATCCTCCATTTCGGCATCATATTTGTAGCTCAATAGTCTGGGCCCTCGGCAAATCTGATATTTAGAGATCATCATCACCAGTCTTCTTGCAACAGGTCCAGCAAGGGTAGTCTCCGTCTCCCTAAAGTCAGTTAGTAATAAGTTCGTCTTCGTCACTAGCAGGTCGCATACAAATTTCTTGGAGTTCTGATCAAATAGTTAGCAACAAATATTGTAAGATAGATTTTAGGATCACTAACCCAGCCTTCGGGGCATGTCGGCTCCTCGGGCCAGCAGACCTTAAGGCAGACCTCGTAGTTGTGTACGTTGACGACGCCCTTGTGGTTAGGGGCGAAGACCTGGTTGGAAGAGGGCTGGGAGACTTGGATGCGGAGGCTATATAGAGAGAATTAGTATCGCGCAGTGTGAGATGGATTGCAATGGGACGTACGTGATCTCCTCGCCGTTGGACTGCTTGGTGTTGAGGGAAGACCAAGGCATGGCAGCAATGCCGTTGGCAAGGAGGAGAGTGGAAGCGATGGAGAACTTCATGTTGGAAATTTGAATGTATAGTGATATAGTGTATTGTAAAATGAAGCTTCTGAGGTTGATGAGATCGGAGGATAGGCAGACAGACCCTCAACCTTTATAGACTTTTCTTCCACCCAACTCTCAACCCTCATTCTACTCATTGAGCTCATAAACATGCGCTGTGCTACTTGACCCCTCACAATCAGCCACTTGTCTATTCCTTGATTTACTTACCGATGGTCCGTATGTCTTACAGGTCTCTCCTAGAAATGTTTCTCCCTGCGTCGATCAATTATGCAAGGAGGACTGAGTGGTGGTCTACTAAAGGCGGCACGGGAGGATAGCGGCTTGATCCCTGTTGTAAGACATGAATACGAGCGATCGAGGATCCGGTCTCACTTCTGTATGACCTCCCGATGGCCCTGCCGGTACTGTCGGACAGTCGCAGGTGGATGTAAGTGGCGCTGCTTTGCTGGATTCAGACCTATTAGGTACGTATTTGTACCATGAAGCGAAAGTTGATGTGAGATTTTGCAGTACCATATTGTTTGCCAGAGGGTAGCTATGTCACAATTATTTTGAGATTGTGTCTTCTTCTTAGCAAATGAAACATGGTAGGGTGCGCAGCTGTCAGCTGTCAGCTCTCAGCAGTATTAACTTTTTCAACAAACACATTCCAAGTAGTACACTAGGTACCTACTCAATAGCCCCCAATAAGCTGGATTATAATCATATCTCACTTAACCTCCTCCCATTCATCCTCGCAGCAAGTCCAGCAATCGCGACCGTTGTAATTCTAATCTCACATTAGTATACCAAACCGCCATCACATCTACAGGAACTACAAACAATATTCTTAGAATGCTAGAAGCAAAGGTTAGCATCAGTTACATTAGGTGTTACAATATAACATACCCATCCATCGGGACAGTATTCCTCCTCCTCGAAACAAGCAGGCCAGCATTCGCGTGGATCAGCAGCAGCATTAGCTTTCTTCTTGGGTAGGACTCTAGGATGAAAGGACCCCTGCGAGACCTTGATGTGAAGTCTAATGATGGCAATGAGCGATAGTGTTTAAATCTGAGACTGAACTCCACATTAAAGTGTCAGCCACCGTTTGAAACGTACGTAATCTCATCACCGGCAGTCTTTGCCTTAGCGTGGAACCAGGGCATGGCGATGGGTAGAGGGGATAGAGAACTTCACGTTGACGTTATGTTCTGGTGAGAGAGGCAAATTGATGTTGGTGCTGATCAATCTGGTCAGAGAATTGAGCCTTAAACCCTCTTTTAATATGCCTAGTAAATACAACTGCCGTTGGAATTGCAAAGTCTCCATGGTTCCCTCACTACAAGCGATTCCGGGGGAACACTTGTCCGCCGGGCGATGATCTGTCTGTACGACGTGTAGGGACAATGTACGGGCACTAGAGAAGACAGGATGGGTACAGGAGCGTTAGTATACGAAGTGGGACTTGGATGTAAACAGTCATATGGTCTCTAAGCTAGAGGATCTTAGCTATAAACGAAGATTGGTTCTTAGGTTCTGTCTCGATATCTCCGGGCAGGGCGTCCATTATGCCACATTTCTCAGTGGGAATGTCGCACAATGCGGGGTTTGCATATATCAGTCATGCACTGTTACATGCGAAAGTGTCTCGATGAAGCTGCTTGCATCGGATCATCTGAAGCCGGGATATTCGGACTACTCATGCCCCGTATCACTGCATGTAGCATCACTCTTCAAGACACATTCTCGTATTGACCTCCCCATACAAGTCGTGAGGCATGAATGGGAGATCTCATTACAATAATGGAAAGAATGATGCAGCGTATTTGTCTCTTCGGGCCGTCGGACAAATAAGAGGAACGTGTATGCCGTGTCTTACTTACACTGCGCTATGTAAAGAGCTCCATCCGGCAGTGCAGTCGTAAGATATCGGCTCTTATGCAGGGATAATCTCGAGTCTATGACACTGCTCTATGCAGGTCGGGAACTTTCGCTCAGCTGAATAGCTCGGTGAGGCGAGAGAAGAAAGCTAATGCAAGGAGGCCCAAGTTCGAGGATTGGGGCTGAAGCGTGTCTGACACATGATTGACCATTGCTCGAGGCCCGATCCTTTTCGGTTATCGAAAGACAAGACTTGCAGGGCTCAGTGCTTCCGTACTCTGAATCCCTCTGGCGACAAACTCCTAGATCGGTCACGCTCTATTTGCATCCTCTCATCAGAAGCTTTAATCTTATTGCCAGTTTCAGGATCCCAAATCCAACCCTCTTTCAGCCACACCCATCGCAAATAAGCTCTCAACTCTTTATCAAGTGGCACAACCCTTTTCCACTCAGGCTCAAACCCCCGCACTGCATTCAACCCATTCCAATCATCAGCCAAGCCCCTCAGTATGTCTCGATGAAAGATCCGGTAGCTATCAATTGCGTACGGACCAAGGGACGGCAGATGCGCTACTTCCCAACCCTGTCTTACATCATCTTCATCCAAGACTTCGTCCTTGACAATGTCTAAACCATCGCCCTGCAGGGGATAATGCAGCTTTCTGTACCGCCTTGATTTATGGGGTGGTTTGTCAAGCCATGTCTTGGCGAAGGCGATGAACCGAGCGGCGCGGGAGTTGTAGAGTCCTATTGGACGGATGAGATCTGCAAGGTCGGAGAAGGATGCTTCTGCGAGGTGAGTTGGCGTTGGGTACTCAGATATGAGCTTTTGGAACACGGGGCGGGCCTGGGACCCTCGAGTCCTGTTCCAGAGAACGGCTGCGACGAGGAGTTGGTACAGATCTGTTCCGACGGTTTCTTGGATGAGACCGAAGCGGTCCTTGGAGATTGGAGGGATTCGAGATGCCGAGAGTACGACTCCTGCGGGTGCTTTTCGTGGCACCGTCTTGCGTTTCTCAACTTTGATGACTTTTGTGTCACTCGCATCCTTCTTGACCATGGAGCGAGTAACACGCCGATGAGTCTGTATAATTAGAGGTTCAGGCTGGTCCTCCATAGGTTTAATGAAAGATCAATCATATAAATGGTAGAGATGCTATTTCTAAAAGTCAAATTACTTCATGAATCGCTGAATCTCCTTGAAGAGGAAGTTCAATGCCTACTTCAGTAGAGCGAGGTCCATGACGCAATGGACAATCTACCGTGGAGAATCCCCCGCACTGAAGAGCAAGGCCAGCCACCAAGTGAGACATGGAGACTTTGTTTGACGTAAATCATGTTAATCATGTGTAACGAGATGAAACCGTTATTGGTATTTTGTGCATCATGGTAAATGTTACACACTCATAGTTGACATGCACCCCACAAACTGTGCCAGTATTTTCATAAGTTATGCGACTCTATTCATTATTTATGAATACGCCACTACTGACCTTTGGTAAATCTCAAGTAAGGCTTAACCTCCCTAACATCACCAAATTTCTTCTTCGCGTCCTCCGTCGAAACAGAAGGTGGAACAATAACATCATCACCAACCTGCCAATCAATCGGCGTAACCACACCCTTCTTGTCGCCAGTCTGGAGCGAATCAATAACACGCAGGACCTCAGCTGAGTTTCGACCAGTTGAAGCCGGATACATCATTGTCAGTCGAATCTTCTTGGAAGGGTCGATGACAAAGACTGATCGAATTGTGAATGCAATACCCTTCTCTGCGATGTTGTCGAGGTCTTCTTGGCTGATCATGTCGTAGAGGAAGGCGACTTTGCGGTCTGCGTCGGCGATGATGGGGAATTGCAGGTTTGTGTTTGAGACTTCGTTGATGTCGTCAACCCACTTGTCGTGAGAGCTGAGGTCATTGGCGCTCTGAATAATAGGCATTAGTACTCTTTCTTCCCGTGACTCAAGTTCAAATCACGTACCAGCCCAATCATCTTGACTCCTCTCTTATCAAAGTCCGGCTTCAGCTTCGCAAAGGCACCAAGCTCAGTGGTACAGACTGGAGTGAAGTCTGCGGGGTGAGAGAACAGAATTGTCCAGCTGTTGTCGATGAACTTGTGAAAGTCAATATCTCCATGAGTAGTAAGCGCCTTAAAGTTGGGGGCTATTGTAACGTCAGTGCATGGTCCTTTACAGTTGATAAGTGCCTATAGTACCGGTTGATCCCAATCTCAGACGAGGCTGTTCTTGAGTCGTTGTAAGGAATCTGCGCGCCATGGGCTGCGCCAGAGGCCTCATGGTAGCGGTAGCCCAATTCGCCCTCCTGGGCAGGGCGCTGATGCTTCGGATATTTCCGGGAATAAATGATGCCATTTCTTTAAAAAGCTTTGAGAAGTTTAAATGATTGCTTGGTGAAAATATGATGATCCAAGAGAGAAAATATCTTGATGAGCGTCTTCTGAGTATCATTGAGGAGAATGATTATATAAGGCATTACGTCACATTTGCTCATAGTGGAGGAGCAGTTCACCTGTAGTGGAATCTTCTTGAGCCGTTAACTATGGGTCTGAACGCTGCCTCTGGTATCTACATTCCAGACTTTGCTCTTTTAGATGACTGACTCTTATGTAAAAATGAATGCATTTCTAGGCGGCCGACCTACCCCTGAAGTCTTTCCCAACTACTTTCCAATATCTGCAGCAAGCGCTCGTACGGAAGAGCCGAAAGCAACACGACAAGACCAAGGAGTGGTAGCGATGTTGCAAAGTAAATCCAGAAATGCTTTTCACCCGGCAAGAATCCGTCAGACATGCTGAAAAGACTTGAAACCCAAGCCAATGGGATAAATATCAACGCGATATAGGTTAAGCGCCTGACGCTGACTGCTTCTAGGATCGACCGTCGTGAATCCATGAGTTGCGCGATGGATGTGGCGACGTTGATCATTTGCTCGAGCGATTGACCATAATCTTGTAGCTGCTGTTGCAAGTATTCAATATCTTTTCGAACCATTATCCACTGTTCTTTATCTTTCTTATATTCTAATCGATGATCGATGTAGTTGGCGAGGAGGGCCAATTTATATCGGCTTTGCTTTGTACGACGGCGCCAGCGTTGAAGGTCGACGATGTCATCGTCATGCAATCGGCCCCTTATATCCCGGAGGGAATACTCATAGTGCTTTGAAAAGCGACTTGTTAAATGAACATAGAGATTCCACTCAGCGAGGACAATGCGAATAGGGTAGTAGGCTATCGCCAAAATTTCAGCAGCGGAGGTACTGAAGCTGGGTGGTGGTTGCGTGCAGAAATAATGCATAATACTGTCAAACATGGAGGTTTTGTCCCATGTATTCTTAGTCTCACCGCTTGTAAAAGTCGTGAACGATGGCGAGGGCTCGAAGTCTTCAAATCCTGAATACATGACTTGCGCCGAATAAGCTCGTTCTCGACTCGTCCCGAGTGCGTCAAAGACATAAGTGCTGGGGCGATCAACTAAGATAAGACCTATTCAAATTAGGCGATTCTTCAACTGGCATATTATCTTAAGCTCACCGATGGAAGAGATTCCAATATTTTTGAAAAATATAGAACAGCTTGCTCGAGCAAGAGCTAGTTGTCTCTCCGCCAAGGGCGCTAGACGGCGAACATTGCGGGGGACATTGCAGTTTGTCTTTAGGGCGTAGGAGCAATTCTCGAACTTATCGATGCTTCCCAGATCCAATACCTGTTGGTAATGAAGATGCATATGTGGCTTCGTTGAAATTAATGAGGGCAGGATTGCATGAGCTGGTGGTGGTGGTTGACTTTCCAGGTTTTGGAAGTCTGTGATAGTATATTCAGCAAAGAATAGAGGGTCGATATCCAATGTCTCGCCGATGTCCATAATGAGATTGGAGCTTATGTCTTCAATGAAAAGAAGTCGGGTAGTATCATCAGGAATGACACGTATTAGCCCCGTACAGTCCTTCGCTTTGGCAGGATGTGGTTGAAGCGGAGGAGTACTGAACGCGGCATGGGGAATGTCAATGAAAGCAATGCGACTCTCACTGCGCGCCGGGTGGCTGAGATGTTGAGACAATCCCCAAAGACAAGGATTATTATGCCTTCGAAGCCTCACAAAATCTGCGTATGAAGGGCCGGGCATCTCAATTAATGGAGGACTTAAATAAGGCGAGAGCTTTAATGGACAGCGCTACCTTTTTATTTACAGCAGCAACACCAAAACTGGAACTCCACGATCTCCACATTATCAGATGATGCTTACTCGACAGCTTGCCCTGCACAGATGATTGGTAGCCTCGTTTATAATAAGCGCTGCATAGCCAGCGTATTTGTGCTTTTCAACCACCATAAACAAGGCAATGACGTGGCTAGATTTACAAATTGCGTGCGGGTGCGACTGTTCTTCTTTCATTCCTCTTTTTCAATTTCTCTTCACGGCCCATCTCTTCCAGCCGAGACGAATCCTGTAAAGCTCGGTCTAGCAGGTCATTATTACCCACAACGCCCCGGGATCGTTCATAGTTCAATCTAGCTTGAGTTCTGTGAATCTATCCGACAATATGAAGTTGACCGGATAGGAACCTCTCGTGACAATACACCCGGAGTAGACTCCGCTGAAACCTTCTCACGCAATTTTCGAAAAGCTCCTCCTTCAGTAGGCATCTTTCGCAACTCGTAGTACGATGCAGTCCTCAGATTGACAAGTATCTATGGTTGTGGAATCAACCAGTATCTGGCTTACGTCTCGTAATAGGTAAGAAAAGCCTATCATCTCGCAACGTACCAGGCGGGTATGAAACAGGTTCTTCCAAAAATGATGGCTGCCCTAAATCTGCTGTTGGCCCACTCGGATCGAATTCCAGGAACAATACACCACCAGAAGCGAGACCGATAACAATTTTGTGTCCTTCAAAAACCTCAAAGGACTCAGCCTTTTCCTTTGGTCGAAATTCCGGTGGTAACCAAAGCACAGGCTTTGTGCACCATAAAACCCACTGCCCATCCTGACTAAGTGCATAGCCCCTGGAGTGAACTTTATCTTGCGTCAGCTCAAATAGGCCAACATTAGTTGTTACAAATGACGATTCCGAATCGAAGGACTGAAACTTGCAGGAGATGTCCAGTGTGAATGTTCGAAATTCGTCTCCTCCGACTAGCTTCCAGATGTCAATTCTCGTTCCAGGTTTCGATGACAATAGGTAAGAGGAACATATTAGTGCAGAACTATCTTCCGAAAATAGCAGCGAGACCGTGTGTCGATCTTGAAAGCGTTCCTTGTGAGGGATAGCTAAAACTCTTTCCATCCAAGAGTTAGTATCCCATATCTTTATGGAGCAAGTAGATCCAACTGCAAGATATCGGCTGTTATTAGAGAATACGGCCGCCATGTTATTGGCAGCCCTGTGACTTTCAAACCGCCGACAGTGCTTCCTCTTCTCGACATCGTAAACTTGGATATTTCTGGAGGTCCCCAATACAATCCATTTTCCATCGCTGGAAAAGGCGCCCAAGACAATATTTTTTTCGTTTTGTTTCCTAATTTCCTGTTCGAGTTCAGAGCACTTGACCCCTGTACTCAGATTTTGGATCGAAAGGGAGCCATTCTCAACATAAGCAATTGTCTCACCCCTTGTTGCCACTATAGGCGATTGCAGCGCTGAGATTAATTGGAAGTTGATCTTTAACTTCAGTTTCCGGGTTTTGAAATGCCAAATAGAGGCCGGTAACCTGGAAGGGGCTGAAAGAATGAAAGTGCCTTTGGGGAGAAAGGAGACTCTGTGAAAGTCGTCGCGCTCTCGTATTCGGGCTGAGGTAGAATTCGGAATAGCAAGATCCCAAATCTCAATGTTGGTACCGCTGCTTGTGGCTAGCAGCTTGGGTAATGAACCTTCATAGTACTTTTCCACCCAATCCAGCACTTTGTGGTGCATTATAGTAGGTTGGGAGTTGTCGGGGACCAGTGGAAGCTTTCCATGATCTAGGGAGGTGTCATTAAGGTGAAAAGCCATCTCGCTTCTTTTTCCTTGTTCAAGTATTTCTTTCGTGACTGGATCCAGGAGGAAGAACATTTTCGGTCCAAGCACCCATAACTTGTTTTCTGACGAGAATTTGAGCAAGGGGTACTCAATTGCGAATCCCTGGAATTCAATCTCATACACCATGGCTCCGGTTTCCGAATCCCAAAGCAACACTGACCAACCATCTGCTCCTGCGAGGAATTTGTCGCATGCAGATATTGCAACCCTAGTAACAAGTAGAGGTACTGCATTTTCCAATCTGTGCGGAAGCTTTCGGATCAAAGCGCCAGTTTCTGAATGCCACAGCTTGAACCCCTCTTGTGACGAGCCGAAAAGGAAGCTCCCATCTTTCGACAATGCCACCGATCGATTGAGTGAGGAATTGATACGATCGTCAATCGTTTTCATGTGCTTCCCCCGTTCTGCATCCCAGATGATAATGGTTTCAGAAGAAGCAGATGCAAGTCGATAGTTTGATCCAGAAAAGGCAACTGAAGTCAAGCTTGAGGTGTGCCCTTCCAAGATATACATCGACTCTCCTGTCACCACATCCCATATCCGGACTGTTCTGTCAAAGGATGCTGATGCCAATAGGCGACCATCGTAGGAGAAAGAAATATCCTCAACTGTACTAGCGTGGCCCTCGAGTGAGTGTATCGCGGGGTTTGATGAATTGTCCACGTCAGGTTTCAGTGTGATCCATCTCGGTTCCATTTTGCCATAGACTTTTCTCATAATGCTAGATGTGTGACTGAATACTAGTGTTCCATAGATCGCGTTAGGAAACTGTTCAATACCGAACCTATGATATCGCATAAACGAGGTTTCTTCTCGAACAAGTTTGCCGAAACCGGAAATGTCTCCCTGGATCTAATTAGTGCTCACATGAATAAATATCATAGAAGACTCTGTCTTACAGAAACTTGAAGACTTAGCTCAAGCATACAAAGTATCCCATCAGACACTGCACGCAAATAGCCCAATGACTTGAACCATTCAAGGTAGCTTTCGCGTAGAAAGTTGTCAATGTGGCTTCCGCCTCTTAGCTCTTCAGCCTGCGCCTCGGGATTGCACCGTGACACGTGAAAAGCCCACTTGGTGCATGGATACTTCACCAGTTCAAAGTCGTCGATGGAGGGGAGTTTGGCCATAGTCGTGAGTGATGCCATCAGTATTTCATAATGCTGCTGCTGTGCATCATAACCGAAACCATAATCGTGGTTTAAGAGAAAGTCCTTTGCCGATTCGTGCACAAAGTAGATGAAAGATTCCCGAACGCTGAGGAAGCAGCCACAGTATCGTATGACTTCGATCATCTTATCCTTCCGCAACCCCTTGGGAAACAATGGGGCCAGCGACTGGAGCTCGTGCATTGAAATTGGCCTCAAGACAGTCAGCACAACTGCCATGATCTGCTGATAGATCCTGTAGGAGCTGGCTGATCG
This sequence comes from Fusarium xylarioides, assembly GCA_013183765.1. Taxonomy (NCBI): domain Eukaryota; kingdom Fungi; phylum Ascomycota; class Sordariomycetes; order Hypocreales; family Nectriaceae; genus Fusarium; species Fusarium xylarioides. Next base: position 36,375 of record SRZU01000236.1, on the reverse strand, counting down.
CACCTCATCGAGCATCATTTTATAGAGGGAATCAAGCCCAGGAGGGAAATCGCCCAGTACACCCACTGGATCGAAGCTCTCCCGTTTCGCAAGCATCTCGCAAGCCAACGACACCCATAAAAAGGTGCTTTGAGCTTTCGAGAACAACAAGTCCATGACTTGTTGCATCATTTGCTCCTCGTATTGTTTCCGTTCAAAGAGGAGTTTCGCCTTGTATTTGGTGTATTCGGTAACCGCTGCAGAGACCGAAATGTCGTTCCGTTCCAGACTGATGCTTATTGAGGCTCTCTCAAGGTACTCCATAATCAACGGTTTATTCCTGCTGGAAACAACCCACTTTACATTTTGTAAGTGAGAGTTCCCTGTGATGATTTCCAAGAGTGCTCCTTGTCCTTCCACGCACTCATCAAGTGCGTCAACCGCCAAGTAAACGGGCTTAGGGATAAGAGCCGTAAGAATAGCAATGAAAGCCTTTCGTAATTGGGTCAAAGAGAAAGACCTGTTCTCGAAGTACTGCGTGCCATATCGCTGGCATTCTTTCTCAAAACAGCTCATTGCCACATCGTCTTGTTGAATCAGTAGGTATATCAGCCCCCTTAAGACTGAAGTAGCGTTGTTCGTGTTTGGCTCGTTAGCCTCGCAGAAAAAGTATGAAACCTTTGTTCTAGGGCTCAGGTCATCAACAATACGACACATAAGCATCGTTTTACCCTTTCCGGGCTCGCCGCTAATCCAAAGTATTCTTGATGTTTCACCACGCTCCCAACTTTTGAAGTCGTCGTGTTGGAGGATCCAATCAGACAGCTCCGTGAGTAAGCCACCCTTTCTGTCCTGAATTTCTTCCTTGTCCACTCGAGGGTCTGTAATGAACAGTGCCTTGACATATGCGCTACCTGCAAGACACGAAATTGTTACTAATAGAATACTCTTATGGGCACAGTTGATAGATTTTAGCAGGGAAAGCGAACCAAATTTGCCGATAAATGGCCCGACGTTTGCCTTTGTATCTAGCTAATGGTCGGATCCTTTGCTAATAATCTGATTTTGGGGCCTTACTAGAGCTCGGCTCCCCGGTGTAGTAATTGTTGTACGTCGGCGGTGCGTGATTAATATGTCCAAAGCCAGAAGAGTTGCTGATATTGTTGAAGTTGTTGCTGGTGAACCCTGAGCCAAAGGTTTTGATGGTCGTAGGTGTTGCATGCCTGGGGTTCAATTAGCTTTTGCCATATATAAGGAGAACAGGCCAGCATGCCTTGCTACTTGGACCAGCTTATCGAAAAGTTCACCGAATGACTTAGCTTGTTGTGATTGACTGTCTCGGATGAAGTCCAACAAGATTCTGTTTGAAATGGTGCCATCTGACGTTGGTAAACGTGGTGTGACCTGGACAAGTTCTGAAATATCTTGTTCGATCTGGGCATCCTGTCCAATAGCGCCAAGCTTTCGCACCTCGTCTGGTATTTCCTGTCCCTCTAACTCGTCTTGCATACACGAAAGGCAGATCCAATAACAGAGAGACAATCCGTGAGAGACATCAATGAGCTTTTGATCTTTAACAGATAGCTGACCTGATGTTTTCTTGTAAACCAGCGGGTGAGCTAACTTATTGTAAAGGCTCTCCGCGAGACTTAGTACTTGAATCTCAATCAAGACCTCCCTATATATGTAAAGGGCGTGGTCTGGCGAAGGGCAAATCTTGACACGATAATTCGTGCTCTCAAAAGTTCCGAAGCGGGGTTTCCAGTCGAGTCCAAGGTCTCGATCTGCAGAGAACTCGCTTTTGCCCACTACTTCAAACCTCTGGACAAGTTCTTGGGCCGCTAGAATGCCAGGAGGAAAATCTACAATAACCCGAAGCCCCGCAAGATCGTGAATCCCCTTGAAAATCTCATCGAGATTATTGTAGCTACTCTCTTGGGCCTTTTGGCGACGACGGATTGATTTTTCGATGGAAGAGTTGGACTTGACACGGCTGGATACCGTAGCTCGAATCCTTGCATGATCAAGTTCAATCTTGAGAGCCTCTTCTAGTTCATGAGCGAAGCGCGCGTAATCATTGACAAGGCCAAGTCTTTCCCAAGCATCGAAGAAGGCAACCATCGGTGATTGAGCTCCCTCAGCTTCCTCAATGGCTGCACTGATTTTGTCTTTGAGCGGTAGAGGAGAACCTTCTCCCAGGAAGGGAGTAGCGGGCGACGGAGCACTCATAGTTTCTGAAATCGTAATATAGTAAAGTCAGTATAGTCGATAAGACAGAGAATTCTGTGTTTAAAATGGAAGAAATGAGGCTTCTCTACCCCGCATGCTGTTATGTGATACAGAAAACTCGGCTGGCGCTTGCATAAGGTAGTCCTTGGCTGGTCTCAGAGGCAGTGTATTTTTAGAAGCGGCTGACTTAATGTTTTCAGTAAGCAAATCAACCAATCGAACTAGAGTGCAAGTTTAACAAGTTTAGGCCCTGACTGGGTCTCAGCTTGATAGCCGCAAGTCTTAATTGCAAATGACACATGTGGATCACAACTTGTATATTATATCAAGTACCTATGCGATTTAGTACCTCCTCTTATCATATGGGCTTCAGCTTTGCCAGGACTCCAAGCTCAGTTGTGCAGACTGGGGTAAATTCTGCACGTCAAAGGAAAGAACTGTTCAGCTGTTCTCAGTGGTCAGTGGACTGATGAAGAACGATTTATTTATCAATGATTTGGGGGCCATGACTCTGCCAAGGACGGCAAAGTCTTGGCATTGACTAACTTGAAGATCGACCTGCCAAATAGGGAATTGTTGAACTACATCTCCCATTCACAATCACAATCACATACACTTTCACTCTCACTTTTTGTCTAGCCCTCCGGATGCCAATGATCATACGCAACCTCTTGTATTCGAGCCTGCTACATGCAGAATTAGCTACGTTTAAGACTAGAACGAGAAGAAGGAAATTAGTGATTGAAGAGACACTTTACTCTAGATATGAGAAAACAAAAGAGGGCGGTACGGAAATTTGCGGCTGAGCACATGTTAATCTAGAGCTGAAATGCTGTGTAACACACCTGCAGGTTTTTAAGACATGGTAATATCACGAACGGAGCTGTAATTTCCGAGAACCAAAAGAGTCCCTATTACCTGTCTATCTATATAAGGACCTTCTAGTGACATTGTGGTTCTTTTTCGTTTTCTTACCCGTGAAAGAAGTAAATGATTTCATCTTCATCCATTGGATATACTTGATCATGATGTCGCTCAGCTGGTCCCGGATGTTACTCCTCCTACCCGCTCTGGCAATTTCAGCTGCAGCACTGCCACATCCCTCAGCCACCGCTGAGCCGATTGCTCCTCCTGCTGAGTGTCCTCGCCATAACCCTACGGTCCAAGATGGGTCAGTTTACTCAGTTCTTTGCTGAACTTAGCTGTTCAGATTACTTACTTGCCCACAAGAACCCTCGTCGACCAGCTCTGGACACAGAACTGTGACCTTGTGACAAAGTTTCTTAACAATGCCTTCACCGCTGCCCAAGCGGCGCAAACCTCCCGAGGGACTTTAGAGTCACTGCAATATTATTTCGTTGTCCGTCTTTACGATGCCGATTGACCTGCATTTACTGAATCTGTTGCAGCAAGATTATTACTATCTCACCCTGACCGTCCCTCACAAGGCATATCTCTTGAAATCCTTGGATCCGGATGAATCTGCCGCTGAGCAGACATCCGCCATTAACGAAACAGTTCTGGATATGACTGGGGACCTCGAATACGCGAGCAGCTTTCGCCAGGACCTTACAAGTCCGGACCATCTCAACGTGAGCAGCAGCGTCGTCAAGAACGCGAAGCTCGAGCCTGTTCTACGAGAATATGTAGATTGGCTGGTACCTCTGGAGCATATCAAGGCTCCCATGCACTTATGTGAGAAGTTTACTAAACCCGTGTAAACTTGTACTAACGAATCCGGGGATGGGCTGAGATTGCGTATCAGCTGAATCAATCATCCACCACAGTGAGAGGTCCGTACAGGAGTTGCATTTCAGGAAGAACATGATCTGATATCGTATAGGCACAAAATTCTTCGACGAGTGGCTTACTCCGAACCTTGAATGGAGCTATGGAGCTAAACTGTCCGGTGAAATGCGAGTGACCCTGCTTAGTGAAAACCTAACTGACTGTGAGTAGTTGAGTTGCAGGAAGTGCTGATCGCCGCCAACAACACTGAGACATTTGCTATTGCCAATGGGCTCTTCCGCAAGGCCCTGGAATATGAGACTGCCTTTTTTGAGAGTGCACTGGGAAAGGCTCTGAAGCACTGAAAGAGCTTTCTTGGTTTTGAAGATGTCCTGTGCGTTGGGTTTTCCGAGGCATGGCAGTAGTTTTACATGCATTTTGATTTAGTTGCGTTTATGCTTTTACTTTCGGTCTCTGCGCCTTGGCAAGTGTTCTTGTCTGGCTGTTGTTTCGTATGATGCTACTGTTAGCTTGCATGAGGCATACATCAATTATGAGAGTTTTATTTTCAGTTGATAGACCTGACAGCTGATGCTTACATTACGCGCGTTACTAGTTGCGTGGAGGAATTTCGATTACTTGTATCGGAAATACACAGCCTTATTACACTTGAACAGCTTAAAGTTTGCTCCTCATCTTAAGCAGATCTCCTGAAGCAAGCATGGTCACGAGGGCCTTGGTATTCAGCAATCCCGGATGAGCCTCACTTAAACGTTGGATTCCACACAGTTGCATGGCGTTTTCCAGCTCGTCTTGTAAGACTGGTGAGAATTGGTTAGCTTCGGTCAGCTATGACTTCATTGTTCTTACTTACTGTTCATGAGATGTCGCACTCCATCTTCTCCGTACATCAGAGCCTAGAAAAAAGGTCGACCAAGACAGACTCCGTGAGCGCCGAGACAGATGGCTTTGAAGACATCTGTGCCTCGACGAATACCACCATGAATGACGATGCTCATCTGGGACAATAGCTGTGGACACTTGATGTTGATCTCAACCAGAGTCAGAAGCGCTGGCTGCGATGTGTCGACACCACGCCCGCCGTGATTCGATATGTAGATTCCTTCACAGCCGCTTTCGAAGGCTATCATAGCATCCTCGGCACACTGTGTCCCCTCGACAAAGATGGGTATCCCCAACTGTTCCTTAATGGTTTTGATCTGGGTCCATGTGACGTCTGGACTGATTGCTGCGCTTGCAGCGCGGGATTACTTATTTTATTTCTTGTCCTTTAAATCGCCCCTTTCCTTTGCCATTCTCATCTCATATCGCTCGTTGGCCTCTCGTTTGCTGAAAACTGGCAGACCCACAGTGATTATGACAGCCATTGGTGAAGCACGACGAATCTCATCCAGAAGCTTGGACAATGCTGAGGGGTCCGGTGGAATGTACAGCTGGAAAAAGGAGGGATGATTCCGGGGCAGAGCCTCGACAACCTCGCCTAGTGAATATGAGGCAAGAGTAGGCATTATAATGATTGTCTTTGGTGGTTAACAATGCGTTTTTAGGCTCTGGAATGTGAGAAAGCTCCTTGCTTCTATAGTTGTTCGCAATGACCAGTATCAATCGATCGTCTTTGGCATTCCTTTGACTTATGAAGGCCACAAGGTCTTAACACGTACATGTGATACGACAAGTGTATCTAACTCTGGTCTTATATATCTACAAGACCTCAAGCTCGGCGGTTACAGAGTGGTCAAGTGCTTCTCTCAATAAGACCAATTGGTTATGTACGACAATTATTAGTAGTATTATCCTGTGTACAGCAAGTCCAGTGGCAGATGCCTTGATATACTAGAGTTTAATATGTACAGAAACGGTGTCTCTAGCCACATCGGCGACATCAAGCAGCCTGACACTCCTGGCACTCATAACAATCCAGGTCACTCCACCAGAAAGAATAAGGAACGTCGATGTCAATACCCTCAGTCCCAAGCTTGTAAGTCGACAAAGCACAACTGACGCGATTTGAGTCGCTATTATCAAGACCAAAGGCCTCGCAGTAACCCTGCTCACGACATAGAAGGGCACAGTCCTCCATGGTGGTCTGACGTGCGTTTTCTTGGACACCGCGTCCCCACCAGCCACCCTTCTTGACACCAAAGGCGTTGCAGGTTCGCTCAACGGGAGGCTCGATGTCATTGTCGCTTTGGGGCCAGTGGTCTAAGATACCGGGGAGGGAGACGAGTTGGGTGGGGAGGTTGTCAAGCTTTTGGCAGAAGCCGGGAGCTGCGATGCCGGAGGGGCAGGCCATGACGGTAGCTGTAGAGCTGGCGGACTCGGTGGTGGTGGTTGGGGGCTGCTGGGCGGCGACTGAAGAGGAGGTAGACTCAGCGGCTTGAGTCGTTCTCGTGTTGAACGTGGTAGGTGTGTCAGTGACAGCCTTGGTAGGAGCCCGACAAGTCATCTCCGGAACGACAACGTTATCATTGGTGAGAAGACCATAAGTGGCGAAACCCATGTTCTTTCCACAAGCCCAGCAGCCGATATCAGAGAAGTAATCCCTACCGCCCTCATCGGTGATCTCATCGACAGTACCAGCATACAGCTTACAATTTCTCTGAGACAGGAGATTGGTGTAAAAGTAGGACAGGCAATCAGCGTACATGGCACACATGTCTCTGCACTGATCGCCACCACCGCAAGGCTGAACAGTAAGAGTCGCGAATTCCTGAGCGCAAGACTTTAGCGTTCCCTTGCGACGAACACAGCCCTTGTTGGGAGTGTCGCCCATCTTGTTGATACAGATACTATCCTCAGGGAAGCTAGGGCAGGGCTTGGGAATGATACAGCTGCGGTCATACGAATAGAATTGAGCACCTGTGTTACCGACGGGAACGTCGCTCAAGACAGAGGCGATGAGACGGCATTCGTTGGCGCAGTTGTTACCGTAACTCCACTCAAAGGATTTGCATTTCTCATCGGCGAGACAGAGGGCAGCGCAGTCTTCCTTCTGGTAGTTGCTGCTTGTGAAACGACTGTATGCTCGGGCGCTGTTGTAAGGCTGCATACCGCATCCGCGACCGGCGATTGAGGATGTGCCAACGTTGGCGCAGATGCGGCTGACGGGACCATCAGGCTTGATGGTTGAGGATTGACGAGGGGAAGAGCTACCGCTTGATGTTGTGACGCTTGTAGCAGCTGACTCAGTACTGGTCTGCTTCTCGGTGCTCGATGTAGTAGTCTTGGCTCCTGGGGTTTGAGTTCCGGGAGTCTGAGAGCCAGGCTGAGAAGTAGTTTGGGTGCTGCCTCCAGCAGAGGTCTGGCTGTCGACCGGACCGGGAGTATTGTGTCCAGTAGAAACAGTGTGAGGGCTGCCAGTAACTGGTGTATGATTGCCAGTGGATTGGGTGTTGGGACTTCCAGTACTAGGGGTAGCAGAGTTTGAGGATGCATCAGAGCTCTCCGAATGGGTTGGAATGATGGGAGGTACAGAGCTAGTTCCAACCTTGCTAGACGTAGTCGTCTGTAAAGCAGAAGATGAAGTAGTAGTGAAGCCAGAGACATCTCCATCACTAAGATCAAGAGGATGGTCATCAATAGTTGCAGGCGTAACCTGATTAGACATGAAGAGAGAATCAACATAAACCTTAGCAGACCCTCCAACCAGACAGTTCATAGAGATAGACAGAGGTGCAGAGCGTTGAGCAGCAGTGACCTGCTCAAGAGCCATACCCCACTGCACACTCGTTCCAAAGCTAATGATCCAAGTCTGGAAGAACGTCTGACTACCAAGCGAAGCAGTCAATTGGCAGAAATTCAGCGACGGGGCGGTGACGACCAAGTAGAAGAAGCGAACGGTGTACGGTCTAGTCAAGCTCAACTGATCAAGCGACTGCGCAACACCAGCAAAGCTTCCGAGATCTCGCTTCTTATCACCACTAGCCTGTAGTGAAAGACAGCCTGAGTCTTTGCTGCCATCGCCCTTGTAGCCTGGTCCAATGACGATGGTTGCATCGCCGTCGATAGTGAAGCCTGGGACACCGCCTTCTGGGGGAGCGATGGAGAAACCGCCGCCGTCGATGACGCTCTTGATGACAATGGAGCCGGCGGTCTCGGAAGCAGCTGCTGAAGTCGCGGTGTCGGAGGGAGTGAGATCGGTTGCAGCGGAGCTGTGAGAAGGCCGAGGTTTGCAGTTGCTTGCAGCAGCGAGATCAAGGGTGCCGCTAAGAGCCAAGGCCACGAGGGCTACGACGGAGCGCATCGTGAAGAGCATGTAGGGAAGATGAAAGAGTGGCTGTGAGGACGAACACTCAGGAATAATTCCGATAAAACAAAAGGAAAGGCAGCATGGCAATTTCTGGGGACCAGTCTTATTAACGATAATTTCTCCATCGTCGGTTACACGGCAGATAAGGGTCTTGCGCTTTGCCCCTGACTTGTGAGCGGACAAACGATAGTTGCGTATAGCTTCCAAATAGATCCATTGTGTCGGGTCTTAGGTCGTTGTTCAGCTCAGCCATGGAACCCATTGAAGGATAGTAGCTGATTAAAAAAAGGGTCTGGAATAGAGATTTATGCTTAATGAAGTGTAGCGTCAGGGACTGTGGCTGTCATTTTTCAACGCGTTTCCTCTTCTGGTGAAGGATATGAAGACGTCAATTTATAACAAAAAGCAATTGTTATAGTAGTCGAATTGAAATTAATAGAGGCCGTGTGTAGATCCCATTGTTCAGATTGACTGGTAACTTGACATTTATTTCACAATTCACGTCGATACACGTGAAGCGGTGACAAGCTTTTTTGCACTGGTGATATCGTGTCTGGTCCACTCCCGAAATCTAGAACTTTAGAGTGTCGCGCTTGGTCAAATAGCGTCATCAATAACTCCCCCATTTTGTCACTGCGCTGAATGAGACCCCTGAAAATAAGTGAAAGTCCCATGATATCGGTAATGACTTTTTTCAGGCGCGTGCTCCCGCGTCTGGAACCAAGCGGAAACGTGAGCTACCAGTCGGAAATAATTCTGCATTTAAACTTAGGGTTCACTTTCTACCCTAGGGATGAATAACGTGTCTGCAATGGACTGCGATAGATTTACTTTCGTGCGCACTTTGACATGCACGCGGTGATACGTCAGACGTTGGCCAATGGCCATAAGAGTGAGACTTTGATGAGGGAGTGCTGGATCAAAGCTTAACCTTCTCGCAGCTGGCATTGTCTGTTTGGCAAGCTCGTCAGCTCTAAACTTTATCAGATCAGCAGGCCAAATATGCCGCCACATCACGAAAGTAATCTTCAAGTAAAAACTATATAGAACCAGAAAAAAGATTATAAAGCCAGCACAAGAGCTCTCCAAAATCTCTCCAACTAAGCCGTCATAATTCCTACACTGATTGGTACTTAAAGCTTATGACATCCCAATGAGACACATCAAGCCAACACACTGGAAAATCATAATTCCTACATCTTTACAATCTCACACGCACACAAACCTACCCAGAAAAATGCTTTACCAAAAGCTCTTATTCGGGGAAAAGCAGAGAAAGAAACAACCAAAAATGGAAAAACCAACCACAGAGGTAGAGGTCGTCAACACAATACAGGGTGTAAAGTCCCTCGCCGATGGTATCGCAGTTCTCAACGCCTCCCACAGAAATGACCTGCCCCTATTCTACATCGACATTGACCCCCAAAGTCTCGGTGCAAACGGTGAACTCAACCTATTAACCATCATGCTGTACTACGGGAAAGAATATCGTCGCCGTCTATTCCTCGTTGACGTCAACCACCTCGCAAACCAAGCATTCTCCACGCGAGGATATTACGGCGCTAGTTTACGAAGCATCCTAGACTCTGCATCATACCGCAAAATATTTTTTGACGTTCGTCAGCACTCTTATATCTTATACTCACAGTACGGGGTTAAGTTGCAGGGCGTTCATGACCTGCAACTCATGGAGAACGCGCGTCGATCAACCGAGCGTAAGAGAAAGTATCTGCAGACTTTCGAGCCGTTGATCCAGGGCGTTGCCCGTGGGGAGAACCGAAAAAGATGGCTCGTCGACAGGTTCAACGGAGAGTGGACGTACAAAAACAGCGCCATGGTGTTTCAGAAGCGGCCTGTTATCGCGTACATCCGGTTATACTGCTGCCGAAATATTCGGGTCATGCCAAACTTGTATGATACGATCTGGCGTGCGGTACCGCTGATTATGGACTTGGTGGCGCAGGAGTCGCAGAGGAGAATTGATGAGACTCAGGAGGATGGGTATGATCCTTCTGCGAGTGGAGAGCTTAGAAGTCCTTGGACTGCTGAGCAGAATGAGGAGCTTGATTGTTGGGTGGAGATGGGTCTTGATTTGATATTAGGCAGTTCTATTGCATAACAGAGGAATTGTCGGTAAAAGCTGGAGGATTGGGTTGTTAATTACGGAGGACTTTGCAATGATATGATAGCGTTTCCAGCGAACTGTCCAGGCAGACTGGCTATAGACTTGTTTACGGTATTCTAACGACAACTCTACCAGTGATCTCCTGCCGTTTTAGGCCCTCGATGATATTTCCTACTTCCTTGAACTCAAGAACCTTGACCTCTGGGACTATAGTTCCTTCAAGGGCGTGCTGTAAGAGTACCTTCATCTGTTCCTCTGTGCCAACCGCAACGCCGGTAACAGTCAGTGCTACATATTGAGTCAGTAGTCAGCTGTATATAAGGATAGGGAAGATACTTACATCTTGCAGAACATATGGTTGCAGAGAGGGGGATGTTGAAGTCATTCCTAGGCAGACCAATCGCGACGATGATGCCCATATTTCGTACTAGAGTCGGTGCTTGGATGAAGGCTTCTTGAGAACCAGTCACAACAAGAACAGCAGATGCTCCCTCTCCCGTTATACCCTTCACTCTTTCTTCCACATTCTCAGTTGCAAAGTCGACAAAGTGCTCAGCGCCGCTTTCCAAACTCAACTTCCGCCTCGAATCTCCAGTATCAACAGCTATAACCCGCAGACCGTTCAACCGACTAGCAATCTGTACACCAAGATGTCCTAGTCCACCACCAGATCCAGAAATAACAACCCAGTCACCCCTGTCAGCATATCCCTTCAGCTTCGACACTGCACCAGCCATCGTCAACCCAGCACAAAGCAAAGGCGCAGCAACTTCGCCAGCAAGACCATCCGGAATTTCAGTAACGTATCTCGCATCTGCAATCATGTACTCCTGCAAAGTACCGGGGACATGTTTTCCGGTGTTGAGCTGTCTGGGACAGTTATTGGCGTAGCCTCGTTTGCAAATGGTGCATATCCCGCAAGCGCTGTACAGCCATTTCACGCCGACTCGCTTGTTGAGCAGGTCTCCGTCAACATTTTTGCCGAGTTTGACGACTATTCCTACGCCTTCATGGCCGACTATGGGGTTATATGGACCCCATCCTGATAATGCACGGATTTCTGAGCCACTGGTTGAGTTAGATATGGATCTCACGGGGACGTGCAAGCTTACCATAGACCGGTAAATTCAAGCTTTACGAGAATCTCGTTCTCACCAGGATTACCAACCGGTATATCCGATCGAATAACTATACGTGCGTCATTTCCAGGGCTTTCGATCAAGGCTGCCTTTTGAACAGATGGGATTGAAGAGCTCATGGTGAAAATGACGTTGAGCTGGTCGGTTCGCCGGGCTTGAGCGGGTTTAAGTGCCACTGTAAATGCTTATCACAGGGAGCGGGGCTAACGATCTACTAAAGTGCCGTTCCGTGGAGCTTGCCGATACACATGCCGAACCCGGATCAACGTTTCTACGCGGAACGGATATGGATCTGGATGTACAAGAGTCAAGAAAAGCATCATGAAATTTGCAACGATGATAATATGTTTCCCTAGTACTACTTATGATTGCACCTTAACCCTTATAACTCCTAAGTATGCCCAGCGATGGGCTTAGCCTGATACAACTCCTCCAAATACTTGACCTCCTCATCACTCAACTTCTTCCCTCTAGCCCCAATAGCCTGCTCAATCCTCTCAACACTACTAAACCCAATAATCGGACTCGTAACACGCTGGTTAATCCAAGCCAGCGCAACATGAGCTATGTGCCAATTATGCTTCCACGCAACGTCAACAACCCTCTCTATAATCCTCTGATCTACCTCCGATAACTCCCCAGACCCTTCTTTCTCCTCCTTGCTCCTGTCCGTGGCCCCAAACTGCTCAGGCGGTCGTGCAAGATGTCCTCTACAAAGCGGCGCCCACGGAATAATCCCAACGCCCGTATCATTGCAGAAACGAATCATCTCGCGCTCTTCTTCACGGTATAGCAGATTGTAGTGGTTCTGCATGCTGATGAATTTGGTCCAGTTGTTTTTTTCGGCGACGAATTGCATGCGTGCGAATTGGGTTGCCCACATGCTGCTTGCGCCGATGTAGCGCACTTTTCCGGATTGGACTAGATCATGGACGGCTTTCATTGTTTCTTCAAGGGGCGTGTCGTCGTCGAAGCGGTGGATTTGGAGAAGGTCAATGTAATCTGTGTCGAGGCGCGCGAGGGATGCGTTGACTTGGTTGAAGATTGCGGTGCGGGAGAGACCGTATTGGTTTTGGTAGTCTTTTGAGATGGCGAATTCGTCTTTGAAGTTGATGTGACGAGCCCCTGTACAGCATTAGTATAGTGAGTGAGTGGGTGAGATGGTGCTTACCTGGTTCTTCGCCTACGCCCCAGCGGCATTTACTGAGGATGACAACCTTGTGGCGGGGAATGTTGAACTTCTTCAACGCTTTGCCAACAATTTCCTCTGACGCGCCATTGCTGTAAGTATTCGCGGTATCCCAAGTGTTCAAACCGCGATCATACGCAGCTTTAAGAAGTTCCAGGGCCTGTGGAGTAATCAGCGATATGTCTCTACCGCAAATTGGCGTCATACCTCATCTTCCCCAGTCACCCAAGGAAGAACCCTCTTATCACCAAAGCTCATACATCCCAATACGGGGACTGAAATGCGCAGACCCGATTTACCCAAATTACGATACTCGCATTTCGAGGCCTCGACGGATTGCTTGAGATGAGGGGGGAGTTCTTTTGCTGACATTTTTGAGGTGAAGAGTGAAGGAGAAAGATTGGGATTAAGAGGGGAATAAGGGAGTATTATGATAGGCGGATAAATGGAGAGCAATGTCATCATTATGTTGCGTGCTTAGGTACCCCGCTGCTGATATTTGCTGTATCAGTGTTTGGTTGGTTTCAATTCGCAGATTGCCTACCTTGTGCATGAAGCTATTCCCAGTCTGTACACGTCGCTTAGGCTATTCTCCATTACAACACTGACCAAAACAATACCTAATCAACTCTGACGTATGCCTCAACCAATGTTGGCCGGTATCAATTAATCCTCAGTGGATATCCTGCTAGAACTTCTTCACCACATGGAAACGCCAGCTGTGTAACGAATTAAAGACAAAGGATGACGGCCTCACCCCAAGATTGGTCCTCTCGCTTCAGCTAAGCCAATTACACTTCCAATAGCTCCTTGGCTCCGGCGTATCGATCCTCAAACCGCTTAGCTCACACCATTCCATTCTAGCGGCTGCCCAAATCTTGCGGGGATTGATCTCCATTCTGTGGGGAAGAGCGTCGGCAAATGCCATCGGATCCCGGGGCAGGGAACAGCTGACGTCTTGCTTTTCAATCCGAGGATTGCGAGTTGACAACTTTGATCCAGCACCATCACGTATCACCAGACCTTTTTTGCTACCCTGATATCATTTGGGAACATTGAGGGAAAATGCAGGCGACAAAAACTATGAGGAAACGAGTCTCGAGAGCTTGTAATTTATGTCGGGCGCGAAAAGTTCGGTGCATCATTGAGAATCCGGCTGGGCCTTGTGTCAATTGCAGACACAACGACAAAGTCTGCACATTCAAGCGCCGCCATGGAATAATGTACGCCCCATCCTCCCTCAACACATCCTTTCTAACGAAATCACCAGATCAACGACGCCTTCACTACAACCAAACGATCCCCCGACGCCCCGATCAATCGAAGAATCAACCACGACATCCGAACCCCGAAACATTCTCCCCGCGCCCTCGGCCCCGACAACAATCACACAACAACCGCCAAACTTCTCGCACAACCTCTCGCAAAGCGCTGCTGGATCGCCAACGCATCCCGATTACGCATTCCTCCAAGTCCCCGATACAAAAGACCTTCTCCCACAGGATTTAGCATTCCTCGTTAGCCAGGGATGTTTTGTGGTTCCGCAGCGCGCGGCGCTGGATGATTTTCTGAGGCAGTATTTTTTACATGTTCATCCGATGCTTCCGATTCTGAATGAGAAGGATTTTTGGCTTTCGTATAATTCGGTGGATAATGATGTCGAGTATGAGATGCCGATGCTGGTTCTGCAGGGAATATTGTTTATTTCTTCGGGGGTAAGAGGCTCAATTGAAACATGGGGATGAAGCTAATGAGTTTAGTTTGTTTCGTCGGAAACGATTAAGATGTTGGGCTTTGAGGATGTTCATCAAGCCAAACTCGCATTTTATCGTCGATCAAAGGTACTTCCCTTACCCTTCTTCTATGGTCAGTTCTAATATTGTCAGCTTCTCTATGACTTCAGCGTCGAAAAGTCCTGTATCGCTATAGCCCAAGCCTCCCTCCTCCTCGCGCACACACACCTCATCCCCCGCTGTATAGCAGGCAACAAGCCCCTCGGCTCAATCTGGCTCGGCATCGCCATATCCTACGCCCGCGTCGCCAAAGCGCACTGCTACTCCTCCCTCCGTCCCAACAAAGACACCGAAGTAGCCAGGGTCCAAAAACTGCGCAACACCCTCAAGCGTCTCTGGTGGTGCTGCATCATCTGCGACCGCCTCCTCCCTCTAACATCCCGCCAGAGCATAAAGATCACACCGGCAAACTTTAGCTTTTCTTGCTCAAAGTTGGGAAGTGCGGATTTATGTGATGAGCTGTATAATTCTGATGTTTATGATTCTACGACGAAGACACTGCATGCGGAGTTGCTTTCGAGGCTGGTGGATCTTTGTGTGGTGTTGACGGATGTTTTGACGGTTACGTCGGTGTTGTATAATAATCCGTCGTGGATGCTTTCGGGGAGGATGGAGGTTGGGAAGGATGCGAGTTTGTGTCAGATGGAGCTTTGTCGGTGGTATAGTTCGTGGAGCGAGACTAAAACGACGTTGGATGAGAGGATGGCTGAGGAGATTTCGCCGGCTTCGTCGATTATTTTGTTCAAGAATCTCATTGAGATGTATTATCAGTGAGTTTGTCATGCGGAAGATGACGGCAGAAGCTAACTTCAACAGCTCAGCGAGACTCTCGGTCTGCCATTACAACATCCTTCGATCAAGTTTATTACCGCCCTCTCAATCCGATACACAGCTCCGACGACAAAGCGAAGATCTTCAAGGGTCAGCTCTCGCGCTGGCTCCCAATGACTGCGTAAGCCATTCCTCACAAAATCTCATCTCATCACTAACAGTTCCCAGCATCGGATGCACAGCCTTCCCACTAGCACTTCAAATGATCGACGTTGAACTTCTCCGTCCCAAAAAGCCTGCATCACCAGAAGAAGGCGTCAAACTCACCCAAAAAGAACAACACGTCGAGAATATTCTCAAACAGATGAAGAGCTATAAAAAGAAATACTACATCACAGACTGGGTCATGCGAGCTATTCGACATGTCGTTGAACTAGCGAGACAACGATCACCGGCACCAATGTCCACTGATGACGATTCTTCACCGACTAGTTGTCTCGACATGCTCAAAACGCGACCGAGTTACTACCTACGACTCGTCATGACGCTTGATATGAGTATTAGCAACGGCAAACTCCCAGACGAATGCGATTTTCCCCCCTCTTTACGAAAAGCAGGACGTGGACTGAGCTCCAGATCTCAAGCCACGTCCATGCCAACCGTTGATGAACAATCAATGAAGCGTTTCTCCGCAATGAACAAACATCTCATCCCCGACAATCTAACAGACTTTATGGACCACAACAATCTCCTCTCTAACAATCTCCAAACTCAAGATCTGCGTAGCATCGACCAAGAAACCTTCTTCAACAATAAACAGCCCTTCCCCGCTGATCTAACAGCAGCGTTATGTGAAATTACGAATATTCCACCGCTGGACTTTAGCGATATGTCTTTGATGGATTCAACACATTTTAATGACTTTGGCGGCGTTCCGTTTTGGCCTTATGATTTATTGGGGTCTCCGCCTGATCAGGCCGGGGGACAGGTGGAGGAGGTTGGGATGGGTGATATGTTTACGGGATTGATGGGGGAAATGAATGATAAGACTTATGATGGGAATGGCAAGGAGAGTGGAGCGAATGATATGGTTATGGATTCTTTTTGAACAGGCATGTGTTATACTGGGATGGATTATAAAAGCACTTGTTTTCATCAATTGACAGAACTCTCTTCGTGATTGCTCATACTTGGGTTGATTATGTGCAACTACCACTTGACCAACTCTTGAACCTTGACAGGCATTCCACTCTTCATACTCTGATTCGCCCCAACACCCACCAAAACCGCATTCCCTCCATCCCGAATATTAGCAGCCCTCTTAAAATTATCAACCTCACCACCCAACAGCACATCTTTCAACAAAACAGGATCGCCTCCTCCATGGCCCCCCTCCGTCTTCACAACATCCACAACGTAAGGCTTATCAAACAGAGGATAAACAACAATTTTGGTCTGCTCAACTCCGCCCTGGATATACTTCTCATCCTCACCTGACGCGTCCTTTGTTACTGGATCGCCGAGGGGGTTGTACCCGCTCTCAACGACGTTGACTTCGATACGCCCCTTGCTGCCGTTGAAGACACAGCGGTATCCTTCCCATGGGGCGTAGGCGTAGGTGTTGTATGTCATCACCGCGCGGTTCTTGTACTTGATAATCATAGAGAGGTTATCCTCGATGGTGATTCCCTCTGCGAAACAGTTCCTGTCGCGGATGTAGCCGTCTTCATGCTCAGCGTCAAGATACAACTTCTTCATACGTTCATTCTCATCAAGCTGGAACGCAAAAGGGTCATTCTTGGCATTCTCATTGTTCTTATACCGTTCACCTAGGTTTTTCTCACCGCGTCGCTCAGCGTTTTCTTTGCCGTAGAAACGAAGATCGCCGAGGCAGTACACAAGCTCAGGTTCAGTGTTAAGCCAGAAATGAACAAGGTCGAAGTGATGAATTGACTTGTGCATTTGAATACCGCCGCTGGTTTCTTTATGTCTATGCCAGCGGCGCATGAAATCTGCGCCGTGTGCACAGTCGAGAATCCAGTCCATGTGCACTGTTGAAATCTCGCCGATGACGCCGGAGTCGATGAGTTCTCGAACTTTAGTATGATGCGGCGCATACCGATAGTTGAAGAGAACACGGACTTGTTTCCCCGTCTTCTTCTCTGCGTCGATCATAGCTTGAAGCTTATGCTCATCAATCGTCATTGGTTTTTCAGTGATGGCATCGCAGCCTAGTTCCATGGCTCGAATGCAGTAATGATGGTGGAACAGATCAATGGTCGTGACGATGACAACATCGGCTTTTTGCTCTTGGACCATCTTGTCAAAATCCGTGTCTTTGTAGGTCTGTACTTTTTCACCGCCGAGCTCGACGATGTGCTCATTTGCTACATCCATGCGAGTCTGGTTCGTATCGCAGATCCCAACAAGCTTAGCGACGTCTTTGAAGTCCTGGATGA
Organism: Fusarium xylarioides; assembly: GCA_013183765.1. Lineage (NCBI taxonomy): Eukaryota > Fungi > Ascomycota > Sordariomycetes > Hypocreales > Nectriaceae > Fusarium > Fusarium xylarioides. Next base: position 18,693 of record SRZU01000236.1, on the reverse strand, counting down.
TAGCTTGGTAGTACATAGCCGAGCGAACGCCCATGCCAACAATGACATAGCGCTTAACCTGAGTCGTAGCCATGATTCAATCAACAAAGTCCAGAATTTAGTGTATGAGTGACGATGAAGATGAACCCCTCATGGACAACAAGGTGTATTAATACTCAAAGAGGTAATCCGACTTCGGATTACTCAGAGTGAGATACCCCGCGTTGATTCGGGGGAGTATTTGCCGAACGAAGGAGGTACAACTGTCAGCATATGAGAGGTGGAGAGGGTTGCTTGGCTGAAGTGCAGATCGGGCCTGATTTAGCCAGTTACATTGGAATAGCAAGATTCGTGGCATTCATCGTTGGAAAGTTTGGGGGATTTGTTTCCACTGTAATTTATGGTCGGTCGCTATTTTTGAGACCGAGTTGGGATCAAAAGCCTCACGATGTTGAGATCAACGATGGGTCTGAATTTTGTTGGCGGGAAGAGACCGATTTGTATGATGCGGAGGTGGTATCGATGGATTTTTGGAGATACATATGCTATGAAAACAGTACCGCAAACAGCTTCAGGGAGACCTAGAGGTCTTCTAATTGATTAGAATACAAATACAAATTCATCGTTGACCAAATCCGTCATATCATCAAACGCATGATCTCCAACCGTCGCATCCCTCGCATTTTCCATATGCTGTCCCTCGGTCGCCTTGGACCTTCGAAGACGATCAGCTTCTTCAGGTGAGTACAGGCTGTAGTCCACAATAACTGCATCCTTCCCAGCCATGACGCGACGGCGACTATGATCGCGATTCAGGTAGGTAAGATACATGGTCGTGACAACAACAAGGCCCACGATTGCGATATAAAGAAGCAGATTCCAGTATAACCCTCGGTGATACTCGGGTGCCTCTGATGGTTTGTAGAAAAGAGGGCCAATGATGTTTCCGAGGGATTGGCCGATGAAGAGGACTGATGAGTTGCATTTTCCCTTGGTGTCGCCGGCGGTGTTGGAGGATGACCATGAGTAGATCAGAGGAACTGTAAAAGTCAGCGTGCGAAACAGATGATGTGGGTAAAGACAGACTTATTCCTGGGAAGACGGAGATCATGTAGTATCCGCCTAGCAAAGTATTTCTGCCATCAGGTGTGTGCGGCGTTGAGAGCATGATCAAGCAGCCAACGATTGGAAAGAGGGCCAGAAAAGCAATGACTGGGCCTTTCTTATGATACTTGGTCGCGACATAAGAACCTCCGACTGTAGAGATAAACTGGACGACACCGAATGGGGCGTTGAAGAGGATAGCTTGGAAAGAATCAAAGCCAAAAGATTTGATGAGTAGAGGGCCAAAGGAGCCGACGCCACCAGAGGGTACTCTATAGATCAAATGTCAGCAATTGGTCTGGCACACAAGATGAATTACGTACGAAATGCTAAAGATGAGAGAGAACCAGAGCCAAGTCTTCAAATCGCGTATGGTCTCCCAGAAATGATCCCATCGCCATTGCCTCGACATGACACCAGTCTGATTCATCCTCAGTCGTTCAATAGCGATGAGTTTATCGTGCTTGTCTAAGAATTTGGCCTCTGCGGGAGAGTCCGGCATGTATGAGAATAGAACGGTGGAGAAGCAGACGGTTATAATTCCAAAGGCGACAAAGACGGTCTAACACGTCAGTAAACGGCTTAATGACGGAGAAGGCTGGCTCACCTGGTATGGTTTCAGTCCAAACGGCAATTGTGCAAGCCACCAAGTCGCCAAACTCCCAAACTAAACCCGTCAGTTTCATTCCAAACCCCTCATATATCACTCAACTTACAACACCAGTAAATCCATTCATAGCATACCAATACGACATTCTAAGCGGCTGCTCTCTCCTCCTCCAGAACATCTGCGTAATAGCCACAAAACTCGGCGCAATACTAGCCTCAAAAGCACCCAGCCAGAAACGCGCAAAGAGCAGACTGTGGAAGGTATGCGCTGCCGCCATGAATGTGAGGGTTAATCCCCAAAGGGTAACCATGCAGCTTGTGAATTTCCCAATGGGCAGTTTGACGAGAAGCCACGCTAGCGGGAATTGCGCGATGAGTTGGGCGACATAGACTATTGAGCTGAGCCATGAGAATTGATTCCCCTTGAGATTCGTGTCTTCGATAAGGCCGAAGATGGAAGCGTATGCGATAGTCGCTTTATCAAGACCTGTAGATGTTAATATTATTTCTCAATGGGTTAGGTGAGATTTTACCTTGGAGGAAATAAACTGCTAGCATGAGAGGCAGAACAACCATGTCAATCCTTCTCAAAACGCGCGCATCATCCTCGGGCGTGACTTTAATCCTTCGTTCCGGCGAAACACCAAGTCTTCTCATGAGATCCGCCGCAGCACCCTCGGGATGAGTTCTTCCACGCGCTTCTTCGCCGTCGACGAGATCCATTAGTGGGTGTTGGTCGTGAGATGACGCGCCCGGGTCGGGCGATGTGGAGCCCAGGCCTCGCGCTGACATTTTGGCGGAGCCAGAGTTAGTTGAGTTCATTGAGTGTAGTGGTCAAGTTAATGAATGAATGAGTGGGGGATTGAAAGGACAGGTTTATGTTGAGATGGAGATCGATCCTGGGGTGCAAGGGATGGGAAAGGGATGATGACTGCTGATCTTGGCCAATCATGGATGGTTGAGATGGAATTTGAGACGGGTTAGATAAGCAGACATCGAGGCCCGATAAGATCTAGGGTAGTTGACTTTGCGTTGACTTTGCGAAGTTCATGATTGCAGGCCTTGGAGCAACCCAGCATAAATATCATACCAACTCAATTAGATTATTAAGATTTGGACTCATGACTTTCTGCAATCATTTTGGTTGAACGAATTGGTTGGAGTGTGTGATCTGTCATGGTGCATTCTGATCTTGTGAGATCGGCCATCTTTTGCCTGATGATTTTGACCTCTATGTAACTGCTAGCTCATGGTTAACCGTTGAGTTCTGCCGAGGTCATCCACGCGACACAACATAGCCATGATTAGGAGCCATTTGCATCAAACTTGATATTGTCGATGCCGTGAGACACGAATCTCGTGAATTCTACATACAACGATATTATAGCATCATAGCAACGATTACCTGCATCGACATACGTGGATCACGATACTACGTCATCCGCCACCCCCACCTACAAGCTTCATAAAACAAACCCGGTTTCCTAGCTCATCAACCCATCAAGCCACATCTTAAAACCCCATCTTTCCCAAAAATCACCTTTTATAACTTCTCTATGAACGAAGCACTAGGTTCAATCTTCTCCGGCGCAATCCCAAGCCAATTCATGGGGTCCCAAAACACCCCCGCCGACGGCGCGGCCCCCTCAGAGAGCAAATCCAACACCCAAGAGCGCATCGCCAAAGAAATCCACTCCCGCGTCGAAGAAGCAAAAAACCTCCAGCAAAAATCCCTCGAACTACATGAAAAAGCCGATAACACTGAAGATCCCGAAGAAGCGGAGAATATACGGCATGAAGCACGAGAGATTGATAAGAAAGCAGCTAAGCTTATGAAGATTGCGGAAAGGCTCGAGAAGGGATGGATACAGGGCGGTGCGATGGGGACGGGGATAGGTGCGGGTGTGGCGAGTGGGCTGGGGTTGGGAGTTGGAGCGTTGTTGACGGGGGTTGTGGCGATTCCGACGGCTGGGTTGGGGTTGCTTATTGGGGCGGGGACGGGGCTTGCGCATGGGAGTTGGGTCAAGTTTACGGATGCGTTTACGAAGGATGAGGCTGATGAGATTGTCAGTGAGGCTACGGAGGAGGCGGAGAAGATTGCAAAGGGCTAGAAGAACTATATGGGATGGAGACCTTGAGGGAGAGGAAGGGTTCTACGACGGTTGGGTTATTCAGATTGCATTTGGGTTTGCATATGGTACAAGGTTACTGCTAGCCATCAATTTCATTCTTTCCATCATCTCTATCTTTCATACAAGCATCAGCACCAGCCCTATCAGTGTCACCAACAGCATGTCAAACATCACACCGATCTATGCAACAAGCAAAGTCCCGCCTCTAAAGCATCTCCTACGTGCTAACAATGTTCGAATCTCCCCTCGGACAAATCCCGTCCCAGTCCATCCCATCGGTACTCAAATCCGCATCAGCGGAATCACCACCGCCAAGGCCCTTCCCCCAATTCCATCCTAGCTCCAACATCCCAAACTCACACTAAAAAAAACCCAACCCATCATCAGCCCATTCCCCAGTGGGACCCCCAAGCCACCGACCAATCTCTGACACGATCAGATAAGATCTCAACGGTCTGATAATCAGCACCCCAGCACGTTTTCATCTCGGACAATCCTCAAAACAGCCTAACTCAAAGTCAAATACCGTATTTACGTACTTAGCGTGTAATGGGATTTGTCATGCATGCTTAAAAGCAAGGTTAATTCGAAGAAGGGGTCCACGCCAAGACTCGCTATCAATCAACTTTCTTTACTGTTATAAGAAAAGATCATCGTGATGCGTGAGTGAATTAGGAAATAAGTGCCGTGGATTTGAGGGGATTGTTTGACACTTAAGGCGCCGTCTTCCCAGATTTTTGAGGGAAATTTATCACTCTGTACTTTTGATAACTGACTCTGATTTCTGCAAGTCGGTAAGAATGGCAGATACGACAGAGCGAAAGAGTGGAGAGGTCGTGGAGGAGGAGATCTCGAGACCTGGTTCTACGAATGAGGCTTTTAGAAAGTTATGGACTAAACGAACCCTTGGTTTCGCCATTGGATGGTAAGTTCATTGATGTTCTGATTGGAGTAGGTGAGACTAATTTGGGCAGTATTCTTGTCATGTTCTTCTTTATGAACTTGACGGTTTATACGGGTAATGTTTACGAGCCGTATGCGACGAGTCATTTCAAGGCGCATTCTCTTTTGGCGACTGGTGCGATTGTCAATGGTCTCGTGCGCATTGTGTCGTATCCACTGCTAGCTAAGCTTGCCAACGTAAGATTTTGTTATCGAATGACTTGTAATATCGCTAATTGGGTTGTAGTATTTTGGTCGTCCTCAGAGCTTTGCTGGTGCTGCTATTTGCATGGCTATCGGCAATGCCATGTACGCAGGCTGTTCCAACGTCGACACTTTCTTGGTACGCATACTCCCCCCTTCTAGTCTTATCTATTTAACAAAAGGCAGGCAGGTGGAATCTTTGACGTCTTCGGCGATACATGGTGGAACATCATCCAGCAAATCTTCGTCGCTGACATTACAACCCTCGTCAACCGCGGTATAATCTTCACCCTTCCCGAATCCCTCTCCGCCATCCCGACCCTCTACGGCGGAACATATCTCGGTGAACACATGCTACTACACTCAAGCTGGAGATGGGGATACGGCATGTGGGCTATCATTCTCCCCGTCACTGCTATTCCCACTATTGGAATCATGATCTGGATGAACCGTCGTGCTAAGCGCATTGGTCTTATCACCGAGAAAATTTCGTTCATGCATGGTGCCGAACCTGGTGTTGTTGGTAAGATTAAGCATGTTGTTACACAGCTTGATCTCATTGGTGCTCTTCTCCTCATTGGTGGTTTGGCCATGACGCTTTTGCCGATGACGATTGCGGGGCGGAATAACACCGATCGATGGAGTCGACCTTCGTCTATCGTTCTCATCATCGTTGGTGTTTTGACATTTATCGCGTTCCTGGTCTGGGATGGCAGACTCGCGTCAAACCCGATTATTCCTTACCGAACCATTCGTGAGCGTAACGTCATTGTCGCATGCGCATCGTGTATCGTCATCGCAATGGCTGATAGTATCTACCGACCCTTCCTCTCCAGCTTCCTCCAAGTCGCTGGCCATTACTCACCCGGCGCCGCAACACGCGTCGATAATGCTCAGCGCGTGGCGTACAATATTGGTGCACTCGTCGCTGGTCTTTCACTCAAGTTCGCCAAGAACACAAAGCCCTTTATCATGCTCGGCGTTGTCCTGATCATCCTCGCCTGCGGTCTTCCCATCTACCTCACCAACATCTCCGGCACCCACATCGCCAGCGAAGCCGCTTTCATCACCTCCAAGTCCCTTCTCGGAGTCGGCCGTGGCTTCACCCAAGTCCCCCTCCAAGTCTCGCTCCAAGCCGTTCTTGAAAACGAGCAAGTTGGCATCGCAACAGCTGTCTTCCTCTCGTCTCTCGGCTTCGGCTCCAATCTCGGCGTCACCATCAGTGGTGCCATTTGGAACTCTGTTCTTCCGCGTAAGCTCAATTCGTACTTTGGTAAGGAGGAAGGCGGCAAGATCTTTGGCTCTATCGTTGTCGCGCGTGCGTACGAGGCTGGGACTGCTGATAGGAATGCTGTGGATGAGTGCTACCGCGAGACTCAGCAGACTCTTGCTATTGGATCAGTCTGCGTGTCGGGTCTTCTTTTGGTAATGGTCTATCTGGTCCGTAACGTTAAGCTTGGAGCTGAGGATGAGAAGAGGGCGGCGCAGGCTGATAAGGAACTTGCTTGGGCTATCAAGCAAAAGGAGGCCCAGGATGACGCGCCCGTCGAGCTTGAGAGTGGTAGGCGTTAAGTCGATCAAGGTCTCTATCAAGAGTCCCTTGGTCGTATTCCTTAGACATTTGTGAGTGTAAAATAGTGTGGAGAAGAGGTCCATCCTCTACGGTCTGATACCTGCATTGTTGGTATTTCACGACCTAACCGATAGAATCGAGACTGAGAAATAGATTATTATAAGAATGTGCATTCACATCTCATATCAACTGTTGTTTAATTCATAGACTGAAACTACCAGGTTAATGATATAGTAAGCTGCCAATGTTGCTCCTATCGCCCCGGCAAGTGTAACACCTTTTCACTTTACGTGACACCTCCAAGGAACGGAATTCCGTACGAGACTTTGGAGTCGATTAACGGTATTTTACACATACTGCTAATCCCTAGTGGGCAGGTGTAGGATCTAAGGCCTGTCAAGCATGACTGTTGACTTTCGGATACTTTCGGTACCTGTACTCACCGATTGGCAACCAGATTGGCTACATCCGAGGATCCGGTACATCTCAGAAGACATCCGACTCTTGTGTGACAAGGAGGTCCAGAATAGCTCCAGGGATCTGTCGAGTTGCCGAGCAATGGGCTTGCGCCACGTCCTTCAGTAGGCACATGAGTCAACCCCCAGCAAAATTCTGGACATATTGAGGAAAGTAGGCCGTAACCTACAGCTGTCACTTGTAATATCGCCCTCCGCTTTGGGATTGTCCTCCGGTCACGAAGGCGATGACCCGAAAGAAGAAGCGCATGAGGCCAATGGTCAGCTTCCGTAGCTTGGCAGTGAGATTTACGAAGAAGGCCCATCAAAGGAAGCTTATGTGACATAATGCTCCACCGCTTGATCTATTTCTCGCAGATGATAGGTCATGATACGGAACTCGCTTCTTTGTAGCATGGGTTGGTGTGGCGTGGCAAGATCAACGAGTTATCTGATCATCTAATCATCTAATCAGATTATCTGTAGGAAGAAGTTCCTACTGCACTTAATCGCACAAATCGAATCAGTATCACAGAATCCCACGGAACCCCGGATATAAAAGCTGGCGAGCTCCCGGCTTAATAGAGGTTCATTCTCCTCATCCTCCTCTATCCTGTCTTACTCTCCTTGCACTACTAATACAATGAAGTTTTCTACTATCTTCTTCGCATTCGCCTCGGTTTCTACCGCTATGGCTGCTGCTCTCCCCGAGCCTGAAGTCGAGATCCCCGGCAAGCTTGTTTCTCGCGATGAGTTCGAGCTTGCTATTCGTCAGGCGGGGTGCTCTGCTTGTATTCAAGGCATTCGATGCTGTAATGGCTCCTGCATCCGTGGATGTTAAGTCTTGTACAGGGACTCAAGCATTTATGGATCAGGTTAGTTAAACGCTGGTACACCCTCTCGCTTTGGAATTAAGAAAGCTGACCTAAGTTTTCGCCAGGGCCATCCGCTGGCTTTCAGTTACCGAAATTTGTGAGGGATATAGGGAGGTTGCTGTATAAGAACAGGAAATCCCTCTAAGGGAAATGCGTCTTGCAACTACAAGTCCCGAATTTCCCAGGAAGCGCACTGAGTCTAATTATTAAAGAGGCCAGAGCTTTACATCTATAGCATCTTTATTTAAGACAAGTCTTTCTTATGACTTGATATAAACTATTAATAATAGCTTCGACAATTATGTGCTAATTGCGGAAGCCGATAAAGATCAGAACAACATAAGCACCAGAGTCCAATAACTAAACATGTATCCTGGCTCAAACTTCTTGGCTATATTACGTTCTGTTGACGTACTTGCAGCTGACAGAGAAGATGTTACGGTGACAGTACTCCTTGCAGTCGCAGTAGTTGAACCTGTATCGCTTATTGTCGAGGTCTCTTGCGCAGACTCCGTTGTATTCGATGCCCCTTCTTGGGAAATTGGCGCAAAGGTCTCTGCCAGGGCTTCCTTGGGACATTCCATGTAAACGCGTGCACGCAAATCTTTGAAGTAGCGCTGCTCATTAGGGCCAAAGCCAGTAGATCTAGAACTGGGCAGGTCGAGATCCAAGTTAAAAACGTGTCTGATATGACAAGGTCTACAGAGATCCTTGGTGGGAACGATGTCGTGAGGGCCTAATTCATGCATAAATTCATCGATGATCTCTTAACAAAAGGTCAGTATAAAACACTTGTCAAGCTCTTTTCGAAGACGAACCAGTGCAGTATCTTCCTGTTTCAGCATCCGTGTCACAAGTCAAGTTCCAAGATCGCCAAATATTATAACCAGGGGCGATCAAATCTTCAAGATCGCATTCCTGGTGAACCGCGGTATTGAAGGTCTTCAGTGATCGGGAGCAGGTCTTGGTGCACATATCATGTGTGATTTCATTGCCATCATCGTCTTCAAGCACTGGAAACCAACCATAGCTATAGTAATAGACGTATTTGTTGCAATCAATTTCGGCTGTCAGGGCTTTAATGCAGGCCTCGGGCTGAACGTCGGACCAGCTACCTCCGCTACCATAGAGTTGGAATGCATTTGCAATCAGATGCGGGCTGCAGGCAAAAGTAAGTAGGGACAAACGCATAGTGAAGGGGAGGCGTTGATAGAGTTTTTGAAGATAAAAAGAATGAGTATCCAGTCCAATATCTAATTCTAAAGTCAGCTCTGGTTACTTATAAAGAGAAGAAGAACGGGCCGAAATTAAATTATATGCCTGAAATAAAATTATAAATGGATGGCGCTAGACTATTTCTAGGCCTTACGGATATGCCAAGTCGGTTCTGAATAGGCAGTGGCCGAGTCTTCCCTGTCTAGCGGCGTTCACAACCCCCATTTGATGTTTACATGGAGTCAAATCAACTGCTGCAGCTAATCGGGTGCTCGGCTTTATTTGATGTACCATGTCATGCTGTTGGTTGTTAACTGTCAAGATCAAAGGTACCACCAGATATTATTATATGCAGAGTGAAGTGGGACTTAAGAATGTAATGGTATGAAAATCTCGCTAGCAAGCTCTGTACCTTCAGGGAGCGCGGTAGTAGATTCTGCGATATTGTTTACTTAGACCTGCACGTAAGGATTAGGTATTTTTTTAATACTAGGTAGATATTAGCCTAGTTATCTTAAGACCTAACTGATAAGAAATAAAAAAGAATATTAAGAACTCTCTCTTTTACTTAACTATTTACTTAATGTATAATTAAAAGGCTAATTAAGTTATTAATAGTTAGTTATTTCAGTCTGATATATGTATTAAAGTTAATATAATAAGTACTTAAGGTTACAGTCTTAAAAATGAGAATAAGAGCTGGAGGGTAAGTAAGGCCGACGCGGGCTGAGGGGGCTGACAAAACCCCTTAAAAACGGCAGTCTTTAGCAGGTCATGTGTCGCTTGAGTTTTGTCTCATAATGCCAGATGACCTAGAGACAGTATGTTAAGCCCAGCATAGGCCGCAACAGCGAGTGCAACGATTCCCAAGCATACATCGCCCGTGCCCGAGATGCCGTTCGCAGATGACTGACCCTTTCCTGTATCACGTGGAATGAGATTGAAAGTCTTGGAAATGGAAGACCACGCTGTGACTGCAGGCGCCACGATCGTATCCGCCATACCAAAACAGTACTCAAAAGGCAGTCCCGTACTGCATGATAATAAATACGTCAGACCAAGAGAGTATACCTCCATGAGCCGGTGACGTCTCCCAGATCCAAAACACGGTAGCGTAAGCAAAATGAATCTGTAGACTGCGTGCGCAAGAATCCAGCTCTTGGAAGAAGCGGTGAAAACAAAGAGGTTATCATGTAGCATGATAGTCCTCCACTGCACTTCATAACCTTGCAGAATAATCCAGGCGGAGAGAGAGAGGCCTGCCACTTTGCAGCAGATGCCACGGAAGGTTCCTCCAGAAGGTGTCGCGACCATCATGAGAATATTGCCATAGACTGCAAAGTTGACGTAAATGGTGAAAGCGTGGAGCCATGCCGCTTTGGTCTGTCTGCTAGCGACGATGAACAGAAGGACGGAACCGAGACCGAGGGGCATTGTGGCCATAGTTTTGGCCATTTCTCCTTTGGTGGAGGTTCGATCGAGGAGGACGATGATGGCGCTGGTGGTGTAGACAATGGTGAGGAGAAGGCCGGGTTTGGAGATGAGGCAGCGGTAAGCGAGGAAGAGGATCCCACTGAGGGATGCATTGAAGGGGATGTCGATATGCGACTCTAATGCCGCGTACACTGATGAAAGACTCATGGCGATGCGGCACTTTATCGAGGTCGTTAAACGGTTGGGAAGAAAGTGGCTTGGAGAAGTCTCCGAAATTGAATGCTGCTTCCCCCGCCTGTTCCGTGGTGCGTGCTAACTGCTCACCCATAAATACAGGGGGCCGAAGTCTTTGATTGGTCAGTCGAGCTCAGCATGTGAACTCTAGGGTGAGATATTTCTAATAATGTTTATGGTTTACATATAAACAAATGATTTGAGATGTCAGAGACTCTATTAGATTCCCATTGCAGATTACAAATAAACATTTTTAGACGTACAGCTGCAGTTAGATGAGCAAACTCCATAAAACAATACCGAATGAAGCACAGCATCCTTTGTGTGGAACCGGAGCGTACGTATTAAGCACAAATACGTCAGCAATTAATCACCCCGAAATAGCTTATGTGCAGAAAGAATATGTGCCTAAGATTACTCTGCACTAGAGACATCACCTTATACTCCATAATGTATATACGGCACCCAGAGCGGAGTCTTGTGAGTCTCGTCATCACATGACATAATATCCCGCTCGCTTCTTCTCTTAGCTGTCATCCTTTCTTCAGCCAGCCATTTATCCCTGAGCACACAAGTAGCTTGATGAAGTGCTTGGCTGACGCACCCATCACCCAATCCACCCTCCCCCAGCATCTTATACGTAATCTGCGCCATGTCAACGCACAACGCATCGTCTACCTCCCACAGCGTTCCAATGACGTGTCGGAAGCCAGCCAGCTGAAATGCGCTTGCGAGATGAAGACTCTCGTCTGCTAGCTTCTCATCCAAGTTTTAACCCGTCTTGCACGCGGAGAGGTATGCGAGGAAGGGTGCGCCGGAGCGCAGATTGGTCTCAAGCAGACTCTCCACCGTCAGCGGTTCGTCTTGCCAGTCTTCAAGATAGATTAGACTGTTCAAGGGATTTGACTTGGTGCTGCCGTGACCTGCAAAGTGAAACACACGGCATTTTTGGAGAGCTGACAACGTCTCGGCTTTGCGTGGCTGTGGATGTTTGACTGATAGTCCTGCCAAGTCGCACATTGACTTTACGGCCTGAACTTCTGCATCTGCATATTTTAAGCGGCTTTGCCCTTCGGTCTCGTTCATCGCCAAAAGTACGACGTGGTTATCAGAATTGACATCCATAGTCTTATTGCGTGTCTGACGAGTGTCGATGATGGCTTTAATGGATGAGCTATACGACGATATCACCTTATCGAGTGTCGTCCTACCGCAGGATTCAAGGTGATAACCAGCTGCGTGGAAGGGAAATTTGCTCAGTGACCCTGTAGGAATCCACCATATGCGTGGCAAAGGCTCTTCTGGTAAGGGTCGATCCAGACCAAGAGCTTTAAGAACCGGCTCAACTACCACGTCCCAGAGCCATTCCAAGGTTTCAAGCGATTGGAGACGCTGCGCCCGTCTAGAAATTTCGTCGTCTGATAGGGCTGTGAGGGATAGAGTTCGGGTACCACTCGACTCAACGAGAAGTGCATCGCATCTGTGAGAGCTCACATTAATCATAACAATAGGGCCTTGCTTAGCCGCCAAATGCATCTCGGTGTCTGTAGCCGGTAGCAGGAACCGCTCGTGACCGGGGATGGTCCGGATCTCACTCAAGAGAGTGGCCATCTTACCACTTGCCCAGTGCCTTCGGTCAGCCGCGAAAGAACCAGACGGGGCATCGGCAGCCATCAGGATATCTGTCTGGGTTGGAGAGTCAAGTATACGACGAAGATCGTGAAACGACTGAACTAAGTCAGGGCGTTCGTCCTGGAAGGAGGATAGATCGGTGAAGGTCACGAAGTCCGCCGGCTAGTAGACCGCGCCCTGACTCTAGTAGTTGAATGGCAGCGGAGGCTCCTTGGCCTGTATGCAAGGCCACTGCAGCAGCATCGCAGGCAAGGCCCGCAATTTGAGAAAAAAACAACCTTCTTGTCAACTGAGGCTAATGAGCTCCGTGCTGATAACAGAAGCAGGTCGATAGTAGTCTTTGCGATCTCATAAGCTCTTTGGCCATAATCAAGGATTTCTGGAGTCGTGAGGAGGTAGCGACCTGCAAAGATCCGATAGGTGGGAAGAGACACTGTTGACATCAAGGCCTCTTCATAGCAGCGCTGAGACTCCATCTTGTCCTCTTTCAAGGCCGTGCGTATGAATCTAGAGTCCAGATGGGGTCCTAGATTATTTAATAACCCTGCTCTGCCAGGATAGTCAACGGATGTGGCCTCTACAGCCTCCCTGGCTGCTGTTGTGGCCTTCTCCAAGTCTTCTATGTTAAGCGTGCTCATATACCGATGGTCTAGAGAACGGCTGAGGTTAAACAGCCAGACCGCACGCTCAGAGTGACCCACGTCGGTCATTTTAACAGCCTCCTCACCCAATTCAATGGATTCTCTTAGATCTTCCATGTTCCCTGTCTTTAAGAATTGGCTTGTAAGTTGGACGGCAAGATTGCTAAGCAGGTTGGGCCGTTCAGGATGGCCATCGTGACACGCCTTTATAGCTTCCCTTACAGTATCAATGGCCTCACCAAGGTCGGCTAGTCCTTTTGTCAAGTCGGACGATCGACTAAATCGATAATAAAGATGAGCACTGAAGTTGTGCAGCCGTAAGGACCAGCTGGCATTACCACCAGATGTTGCGTTCACAGAGTCTCTCGAAGCATTAACAGCTTTATGAAGATCTGCTATCGCCCCAAACTGCTGATAGCGAGTGCAAAGAACTACAGCGAGGGTATTCAAATGTGCTGCACGGCCGGGATGGCTATCGGAAGTCATCTCGACAACCTTCCTGGCGAGGGCCATGGCTTCCTCCAAGGTTTCGGCGGTGCCTGTTCAAGAAAACTGTGTACTGAGCTGCAGTGCAAGATTATGTAGTAATATCAGCCGTTCCGGACGCTCTTCAGGTGTGAGTTCAACGGCCTGTCTGGCCGCTTGAACAGACTCATCCAGGGCCTTCATGTCTCCGATGGTTTCAAATTGTCTTCCAAGTTGAACACTGAGATTTTTCAGGAACGTGGCTCGGTTGGAGTGGCTAACAGGGGTCATCTTGAGTACTTGCTTGGCGACTATGACAGACTCTTCCAAATCGGCCACGCTTCCCTGAGTCGAATATCTATCACCGAGTCGAACACTGAGAGTGTTTAGAAGGACTGCTAAGTCTGGACTACCATTAGAAGTGATAATAATGGCCTTTCGGATTACCCGGACCGCCTCTTCCAAGTCCGCTACGTCTCCCAGAGCAGCGTACCGATCACCAAGCAAAACGCAAAGGTTGTTCAATCTTGTGGCATGTTCAAGGTGGCCGTGTGATGTTATCTTGATTGCTTCCCGACTGGCTTCAATGGCTTCTTCCAAGTCCGTGAACCTTCCTCCGACTGAATACCGTGTTCCCAGAATGGCTCCTTTCGTGTCCAGACACCCAGCACGATCTGGATGATCATTAGGAGAATACTCGATAGCTTCCTCCAAGTCATGGTTTCTACCAAGATGATAGAATCGGTCGCTGAGGTGCTTGCTCAGATTGATCAGCCGGGTTGATCGGTCAGCATGATCCTCAGGCATGCCGTCCACCACTTACTTTGCTGCCTTGACGGCATCTTCCAAGTCTTCAGTCGTTCCAAAATGAGAAAATCGGTTCCCTAAATGCACACTGAGAGTGTCCAAATATTGTAGATGATCGGGGTGATCACAAGATGTCATTTCGCTAGCTACTTTCGCAGCTGTAATGGCCTCATCCAGATCTTGTAATGTACCTTGTTGTAAGAACCGATCGCCCAGATATATACCGAGTGCATTGAGCAATGAAGGTATATCGAACTCTCTGCTAGAATCCTGCATTGAAGCCTCTTCAAGTCCTTGTTTCGCAAATTTGATGGCCTCGTCTATATCTTTTTTCTCTCCTAGAATAGAGTACCGGTCTGCTAAGAGAGAAGCAAGATTCTCCAAGATTCCTACGATGATGGGATTCGAACTTGTGGTTATCTCCAGAGCCTTCTTTATGCTAGTAATAGCAACATCTAGGTCTGAGATTTCCTGGGTTTTTGAGAATTCTTTCCCCAGAAGGTTTGCTGCCTAGTATGAATATTCGACGAGGCTGGGATCATTGCTTAGTGCGAAACAGATGGCTTCCTGGATATTCTGAATCGCAAAATCCAAGTCCACCTTGTCTGCTGTAACAGAGAAGCGTCTATCGAGCCTGAGAGCAAGGTTTTGCAAGAGGGTTGATCGATCGGGGTCTGAGTTTGGAAGCATCTCAACAACTTCCTGAGCAAAATCGATGGCCTGATCTAGGTCTGGCCTCGACTCCGTAATCAAAAATCGACGATACAGAAAGGATCCGAGGTTACTCAACCACTCCATTCGTTCAGGATGATTCTTACTAGAGGAATCTAGGATCGCTTGCCTCGTGTTAGTAATGGCCTCGTCGGGATCTGACAGTTCTTCTGTAGCTGCAAACCGGTCGTTTAATGCAAGAGCAAGATTGTATAAACGTTCCGAATGCCTAGAATCATCGTCGGGGTCTCATGAACAGCCTGTTTGAATAAACGATCGCCTCCTCTAGGGTTTTCATCTCTTCTGTGCACGAATATCTCTCACTTAGGGTTTAAAATACCCAGCCCATAGGTATCTATAGGTACCCATTTAACAGGGGTATATACCTAGAGATATCTATTTTAGATGCCTACCTACAGGCAGGTACTTAGATAGGATAATTATATAGATATAGATACTTATAGGTAAAGATTAATTGTAAATTAATACCTAGATAAAAATTTAAATTACTTATAATATATATCTTTAATTTATAATAATTAGATATAATAATTACTTTAAATTAGTAGTAAATTAGTATCTTATAAGCCTTTACTTCTAGTACCTTAATAAATCCTTTAAGAAAAAACATTAAAACTATAGTAGCTTAGTTATTACCCTAGACCTAGTCCTTTAGTATACTCTTATATATATCTTTACTACTATTTTATAGCTTTTAATTAGGCTTATCCTTACCTCTATCTTATATCTCTTAATTAATCTTATTCTTACCTCTATCTTATATCTCTTAATTAGATATAGCTTTATTTTCATTTAGCTTATTAAAAGCATTTTTAAGTCTAGCTGCTAGATCTTCTAGGTTAACTTATATTTTAGACTTTTTCTATCTATCTTATTGCTATTTCTATATTTTAGTATTCTTAGCAGTATATACTTAAGCTTTAATGCATTTATCCCTTTTATAAGCTTAAATTTCTTTTAATTCTACTTAATCTTATATATACTATACTACTTAATTTTCCTTAATATTAAAAAATAAAAGTAACTTAATAGTATTTAAATTAATTATTTACTAAAGGTAATTATTTATAAGGTTTACTATAATATACTAAATATAATAGTATATTTATATATTCTTCTTTTAAATAGTTTTATAGCTAGTATAAGTAGATAGAAAATTAATATTTAAATTTAAAATTAATTAGTATAACTAATTACTATATAAGATTACTATAAATAACTTACCTTTAAAGAGCTAGTATATAAAAGCTTTAATTGCTTCTTTAAAAGTACTAATAGCATTAAAGGTAATATAAGTAAAAGCTATAATATAGTCTCTAGTTATATTAAATATAATTTTATAAATAAGATAGATAAAAAGGGTATATATAATAGTAGGCTTATTACTCTTAAGAATTTAGGTTTTATAATCCTTTATCTAGCAATCTATAATAATATTAAAGAAAAGAATTATAATATAAATAAACTGCTTATTAAAAGTAATAATAAGACCCTTAGGGTAAGATTTCCCTTTTAGTACTTAGGCTTTATATATACTTTTTTAAGGCACTTTACTAATAATAGACTTTTAAGGTTATTTACTAGCAATAGACTTTTAAAGCTATTTACTACTAGTAGTCTTTTAAGCTGCTTATAAGAAAGGGCTTTAGCTACTAGTTATCTTAAGTAATTAAGGAATTAGAAGTAATTATCTTAATAGATTACTATAAGAAAAAGAGATTAAAGATAGAAACTTTTAAAATAAAAAAAAGAAAAATTAAAAATTATAAAATTTAAAAGGTTATATAGTATTAAAATTTAAAGTATAAGCTTAATAGAAGTAATTATTTTAATTAATTACTATAAAAGGATTAACTAAAAAGGCTAAAATAAAAAGAAATACTAAATTTTACTTAAAACTTATAAATTTTAAAATTTAAAGGGTTTAAAAGGTTAAAGTTAAGTTAATATTAAGATTTAATCTCTTAAGTAATAGGTCTTAGTATAGTAATTTATTATAAATTTTAAGCTAATTAAAGGAGAATATTTTACTAATTATTACCTATTTAAAACTAATACTTTAAATTTAAGATTTATTTTTTTATTTCTACTATAATGCTAGAAATTTTAATCTCCTCTTAAACTTATCTCTTCTAAACCCTTAATTTTTTAGCTTTTAAGATATAATTACCTTTAGCTATAAGGATATTAATTTTTATACTCTAGCCTCTATCTTCCTTATATATTATAGTAAAAGCTACTATTTTCTAATTTTTCTTAGAGTAGAAAAAATAAGTAATAAAAGCTAAAGTAAGAAGCTTATTTATACTTATAATAATTATTTAAGCTAATCCTCCTAGAGTATTTACCTAGTAGGCTATTATATAAATAAAAGCCTAAGGAGGATTTATTAATAAATCCTTATATAAAGAAAGCCTATACTAGAATAGATATACTTCTTGCAAAATGCTATAAATATAAGACTATAAAGAAGAACTTTAATTAGTAGTAAAGTTACTTAAAGACTAAACTCTACTAATATATAGATTATTTTAATACTAATAAGGCAATTAAAAAAGCACTTAAAGATACTGCTTTTAATAACTATAATATAAACTAGTAAGTATATTTTATTTACTAATATTTAAAGGCTAATTTAAGGTAGTATTAAAAAGGGTAAATATTATAATCTCTTTAAAGATAAAGTATTTATAGTATTAACTTTTAAGGCTAGTAAAATCCTATTTTTTTTTTTTTTTTTTAGTTGCTGTTAGCCCTGTACGAGGCTATTAAGCTTTTAACTTTTCAATTAAAGGCTTAAACAATAAGTAAAATCCTATAAGATAATAATAATCCTCTTTAGGAGGATATTAATAATCTTATTAAGGAAGATAATTACTAGCTTACTTCTATTAATAAAATACTTAATTAAAATAAAAGTTAAGCTATAGTCTTACTAAAAACTAATAAATAGATTAAGTAGTAAAAGATTATAGTATAAAAATATAATATTTTTAAATTAATTTAAGCTAATTATTTAAGCTAATCTTAAAATTTATATAACTTATATTAAATAGCTAATAATTGCTATATTATATTTCTTATAAGTTAAATATAATAAAATTATAAATTACTTTTAAAATATTAAGTATAAAATTAATACTATTTAAACTAAGTTTAAGTTCTTTAGGTAAGTATTTATAATAATTATTTATAGTAATTACCTGCTTATAATTAGCTATAAATAATTTATACTTTTACTTTATAATTTAAATATCTTTTCTTAACTTAAGTTATATATTTAATATATTATAAAACTAAAAAATCTAAAGGCATTTAAGCCCTTTAATCTATTCTTTAAATTATCTATAAATAATTAAGCTCTTATATAAAAGCCCTTTAATAAGCTTCTAGGTTTAAGTTAAGCATATAAGGATATTCTTCCCTTTAAGTTTCCTTTAATATTGTTAAGACCTGATATTATATAAAGGTCTTATTATATAACTAAGGAATATATTATGTTCTAGATGACTAATCAGGGCAAAACATATACCAAAATAATGAGAAAATTTAGGGCTTTCGATTAGTGTGCTTACCTGAGCAAAATATGGAGAATTGAGCAAACTCCATATATTAAAGTTTTTCCTATAACTTTAAATATTTCTTATTAAGGAAATATCA
>SRZU01000235.1:0-61665 GCA_013183765.1 Fusarium xylarioides | reverse complement strand
AAGGGGAAAAAAAAAAAAAAAAAAAAAAAAAAAAAAAAAAGAATAGGGCCCAGGCGCAGCAGATGGCAGCAGCTGGCGTGCGGAGGCGTCTTGGGACCTGCTGAAGATGGGTACTAGGCCTTCTCTCAGTGGGCGCTGTCTGTACCGCGTATGGCTGTACCTGTGGCCGCCGTGTGTGAGGCCCGGTGGGGACCAGGCGCAGGGAGGATGATGAGAACAGCGACAGGGATTGGATGGAGAGCGCCCGGGCTGACACGACACGACAGGAAGAGCGCGAACGAGCGAGCGAGAGAGAGAGAGAGAGAGCTAAAGAGGGGGACTCTGCGTGAGCACTGTCTCTGCTCTGCCTTGGTATCAAGATTGGATGGGCGGATATTAATCGAAATCGATCAGTTCGGGCAGAGCGAGACTGATGTCATATGGGCTTTAATTGAATAGGGCCTGATTGAACTCGGACCTCTCTTGTCTCGCTCGCATGAAGTCGCAGTAATGAGTATTATCACGGGGTGAGAAAAGAGGATGAGAACAGGAGGGGAAGAGAAGTGAGAGAAGACGTCGAGATGCACAGCAGAGCAGAGCAGAGCACAGCAGTACAATGCAGCGCAACGATTCGATTCGATAGGCAAGGTAGGTTGCGATAACCAAGTAAAAGCAAGGGTGTGTGTAAATCGAGGGCGTACGTAGTACGTGTTTCGGGAATGGGCGATTGAGAGAGCTAAGAAAGATCCAACCGACCAAAGGGAGAACGTCAAGGTAAAGGTAAGCAACGTTCCCAATAACTTAAGTCAGCTTATACAATTTAAATCTAACCCCCTAACTTACAAGTTAAGAAAAATTACTATAATTTAAGTCTATAAAGGTTTTAACTTATAAGTCTATAAGTCTATATAGTAATATTAATAATATATAAGTATTTTTTATTTTTTTTATTTTAAGGCTTTTTTTATAATAAAAATAATTAATTTAAAGTAAGATTTTTAGTATTAAAAATCTTAATTAATAAAACCTTAATAAAATTTTACTTTTTTATATTAATTTCTTATAATATATTTAATAAGCTAGCTTTTTTTAATTATTATTAAATTATCTTTTTAATTTCTTTTTAAATTATATTTTTTTTATTTACTATTAATACTACTATTTATTGCTTTAATATTAGTTATTATTTTATAAGGTAAATATACTTAATTAAGTAAATTCTATTTAATTAATTATAGCTTTATTTTACTTATTAAAGAACTCTTTAACTTTTAGATATAAACTCTTTCTTATATATATAATTTTTTTTATTCTATATAATTAACTTTATAGAATTTTCTAGGTAATTCTATTATATATAAACTCTAAATGCTGCCTATAATATCCTACTTACAGATTAGCAGTAACTATACTTATAAGTATAATAATGCTAGAGATTTAAAGGCTATACTTAGTCTTTAGTTTACTAAGATATAGATCTATTATATCTAGAGTACTTAGCCTTTATATCTCCTTATTAAGCTACCTTCTATAATAAAAGCTTTCAGTTAAGTAGTAAAGAAGCTTATACTTAAAGATAACTAGCTTTTATAATTAATTATCTATTTACTAATTATAACTAATTACTAATAATTAACTAGCTTTTCTTTTTACTTTAATTTTTACTTTTTAATATATATTTATTTATAAGGTAATAATATTACTATTATAAATATTTTAAGAGTAATTATAGCTAGTTAAGATAAGCTATAAGTATAGTTAATTAATGCCTACTAGTTATATATTAAGTAAGTTTAATATCTTAACTATAATTAAAGTTAATATTATTAATCTTATAAGAAGTAATTAAGGTAAAGAACTTATATTTAATAGAAGCTTAGTTTATTTCTTAATAGTTCTGTAATTATTAAGATAAGTATCTTTAAGAATAGATAGATTAGGAAAGATTAAAGTTATAAGGGAGTTATAGATTCTATTAGTTATTAAGCTTTTTAAAGCTTTTTAGCTAGTTAAGTAATATATTTATTATAATTAAAGTTACTTAAGATATTATAGCCTAAAAGTAACTTTATTAATTAAGTTTATTAAGACTTTAATTTAGCTAAAGACTTTATTATTAATACTTTTATAGCTTATTAAAATACCTAGGTTCTATTTATTAGTTATTACTAGGTTAAAGCTATAAAATATATACCTTTATAATTACTATAGTAATCTCTTTATAGCTATAGCTTTATTAACCTCTTTAAATCCCTTTCTACTAAATCTTCTGCCTTTTTATTTATTTATAATAAATTAAGCTTTATCTTTATAAGTAATAAATAGTTAAGCTTATAAGGCTATTATTAATACTATAAATAAGCTATATACTTATAGAAAAAAGATTTACTTATTACTAGTATATTAAGTAGTAATAATTCTTTATTCTAGTATATAGTTAAAATTTAGTCAGGGTGGAGAACTTGCAGATGACCCAGGCTCGGTTAGTTCTTGACGATTTCGTAATTGTCAAGATAACTTCAAGGGATAGATGGATTAGGAAAGGTTAAAGTTGTAGGGGAGTTGTAGACTTAGCTGGGCTTTTTAAAGCTCTTTAGCTGGTTAGGTGATATATTTATTATAATTAGAGTTGCTTAAGATGCTATAGCTTAAAGGTAATCTTATTAATTAAGTTTATTAAGACTTTAATCTAGCTAGAGACTTTATTATTAATACTTTTATAGCTTATTAAAATATTTAAGTTTTATTTATTAGTTATTACTAAGTTAAAGCTATAAAAAAAATATAGTTAAAATTCTTTACTTATTTAATTAATAATAAAATTAAAATTAAAGCTATTTATATATACTTTAAAGCCTTTTATATTAAAAATTAAAAAGTTAAAAATCCTTTATTCTTTTAATTACTTATTATATAAAATATAAACTTTTAACTTAATAAAATTAATAGTATTTTTATTACTTTTTATATAAAATAAATAAGGCTATATAAAATACTTATTATTAAGCTATTTTAATATTTAATAAAGAAAATTAAATAAATTAATTATAAATTAATTAAATAATAAAAATAATATAAATATATTTATTTTATATTATTAAAAATAGCTTATAATATCTTATATATATTTATTAAATTAATTAAAATAAAAAGATTATTTAATTAAATTAAAATAATATTATTAAAATAATATTATAAATTTAATTTAAAAATAATAAAAATAATATTTTATTTAAAAAACTAATTATAGAAAATAAATAAGGCTATTTTTTATAGCTATTTAATTAATATCTTTTAAGTTAAGTAATTTAATTTAAGCTTAACCTTTAAAATACACCTTAATTCAAATCCACCCCCCCCCCCCCCCCCCTAAGTTAAGCCCCTGAAAAAGCCGGCTTGAATTGAGTTGTTGGGAACGTTCCTACGTAGTAGGTCCTCGTGAGCCTTGACTGAGGTGATCCTGATAACGCCTCACCTACTTACTTACCCCGCTAACTATGATACGGGACATACAAGATTCAGTCCTGGTCTGTCCTGGTCTCAATCTTTGGCCTTTTCTCCTCCCTCCGTTGAGCCGAATATGAATGTGGTTGTGGTTACATTACATTGCGCTGCGCTGCGCTATTTCGACCGATGGAGTCTGTAACTAGCAGTAAGAAAACCCATTGACAGCTGAAACTATTGATGATGGAGCAAGGATCTGCTTGCTCGCCAATGATTGACTAAACTAGTTGATTAAGAGCACGTTAGTCAACCTACCGTAATAAATCTTGGTTCAGAGGTTGAGGCTGTTATCAGCGTTTGAGCCATTACATGAGCCATGAGGCACGAGGCATGTTATTCAATGGCCCTCCATGGCTTTCTTCAACAGTACGGAGTAGGTGGCCATGCATTGTCTTGGGCCCAATTTGATCTACAATGCCCATCCATCAAAACAGCGCAAAGCTAAAGATGCTAACTTATGACAGCTGCAATGGAGTTTACAACGCCCTGCAGGACGGGACCGTTTTGGCGTAACGGAATATTTTATGCTTCTCGTGTTTTAAGCCTCTGTTGACTCTGAGTGCCTACCTAGGTACTTGATTTGACTCATGTGAGACGGCTCACTGCCAGTCTTTGTACTCTACCTACTAACATTGATGAATGGAAGGGCACGTCCCTATGCCAGAAGTTCCAGAACCCAGATAGCATTTTGGATCCATCGGATTGGCAATGATGAACTTCAAGTGGTTTGCTCACTCACAGGCTTAGCCTTCAGCTCTCAGCTATAAAGAGTTAAAGTGTCGTACTGCGTAAGCACTTTTCACTTTTCTGGTCTCATTCAATGCAAACTCTAATACGTATAAACAGATCGGAGGCGGCACGAGGAAAATCACCATATGCTTCGCTTCACATGGATGCAAGGGTGATCCTGTTAGAGTTTCTTTGTTGAGCCCCATTATCAGCGCCAATGTCATTGATTGTCAGCCACCCCAAGGATATCCATCATCCAAGGATCCAATGTGTGTGGTCCAATTATAATTTATAACTAAGACCGAGAACGAACGACAGACACCATGAACAATGAATGACGACCAAGAAGTGCTGTAGGTATGTATGTACGTACCTACGTAGTAGACTGCAAGGCTGCAAGGTTAGGTATTGAGATGCGGGGGGTCTCGTACTTCTCCTCGTCCCGTCGCTTCCATCCAATCCATCCATTGTTTCGCCTCTGCTGACGGTGAGGTGGGTGCAAGCACCAAAAGCTAAAAGTCAGGTATTATCCAATTGATATTCTGAGACTGTTCGATGCAACCTCTGCTGCAGACCCTTGGGATTGACAGTATTTGATTGGTCCTTGACGATTACAATCCAAACAAATATTGCCATTGATTCAAGACGCGTCTTTATCGGCCAAAAACGCGCCCAAACTTGCTTGCTATCACCACCAACTCACACACAACTTGGTCGACTCGAACGAGGCAATTCACACATGCATACATACATACTATGTACTGTACGTAGGTAGTACATACCTCGCTTCAATCCACCCACACCATTTTTGTCAAAACGAACAAAGACGGTGCGCACTGACCCTGATCTCGACTTTCTTCTAGTTGACCGTCATCCTTGCTCATTCTTGGTTGGCGACCGTTTTATGCTACCTGCCTTAGCACTCTACTCGTACTCTACTATAGGTATTCAACCGTTTGCCTGTGGCTGGGCTTTTGACGTGACTCGGCCGGGCATGACTGACTTGACAGTCTTGACTTTGCCAAGTGAAGCATTCCACCCAGTTATGTATGCTTCCTCGACAAGGACAAGGACAAGGCCAATCATCGTATGAAGAACCCTGCTCGGAACCACGGGCTTGAGAGGGGGCCGTTATCCATCCATCCATCAATCAATCATCTTGGGAGGAAACGCATACTAAAAGTACCTTGCATACATATGTACATATCCGTACATGTCTAGGTATCGTGGCAAGAGGAGGGGAGAGAAGAAAAACGCCGATAAAATTCGAACAAAGACCTCTGGAGGAGGCACTGATGAGCAAAGAGGCGTAGTCAATTCAGTAGCTCTCGGCATCTCTAACGTTAGGCCTTTTCTGCCTCCAACTGTGGCTGGCTGGCTGTTCTCGTTACGGTATAGCATGGCGTGGCATGGCGTCTCGTCTATCTGATGAGCTTTTCCTTTTTCTTCGACCTATCACAAGGTATAGGTACTGACCTGCTGGAAATACATGTCGATTTCAGTCACGTATTTCAAGAGGAAGAAGAAGAAAGAAAAAGAAGAAATCTATTCCAGGAAATCTATATGAGTCACCATGCGGAACTGACCTCACAATAATCAATGTAATGTCAGTTGGCTGCCTTTAAGCTGTATCACTAAAAGTCCCTCGATTCTTGTGCCCGTTTCTGTCCCATTCCCCATGTTCATCTGACAAGACATACTGGTACAGTCTGACTTTCAGTCCAAGGTAGGATCGGCACCAAACACAATCCCAGCATCTGATCCGGGAGCATCCCACAGCAACAGCACCACCACCACCAACGCCAACAACACAGCACACCACAGCACACCACAGCACACCATGGCGCGGCACATCAGGCAGAGCACGACATATTCGCTTCGCATCCAAATCTGAAAATCTTGGATGCACCACTTTTCTGATGCGGCAGAAACGGAACGCAACAGGCACAGGCACAGGCACAGGCACTACACGTTAGGCCGTGAATACGGAGCATGTACAGAGACTCCGATAACAAGATCGAGATCTGCTGGGTGCCGTCTCCACTGCCTTACATACATCCATCCATCCCCAGTACCAAGTTTCGTAGAGCATCCGGTTATCGTTTTTATGTGGTGCCAGGCTCAAACACCACAAGGCCTTGAATAGCATGATCAACAGCCTGGTTGAACAATGTGGCCGCATGAGATCTGAGGAGATATCTTCATTTCGGTGTCCTCCCATCCGTATTCATAGCCTATTGCGCAACCTCATCTCACCTCGAGACGAGTGAATGTCTCATCATGAGCCTGAATTGTGCAGTTTTATCCTGTCTCTTTTGTCTCTTTCGTCGACAACCAACACCCAATACAATCCCCCCCCCCCGCGTTCAACTCAGCCAGTGCAATGCAATCGTGACAATCTCTTGGCTGTTAGAGAATCAGACTGGCCAATCATTTCTCGTCAATCCCCGCGCGCGTCGAGACCGAGGATGAGGGCGCCTAATGATGCATCCGCTGTTGAAATGGGAATGGGAATGGAAATGGTACATACTTTCACGGTCCTTGTTAAGGTAACGCTAGTGGAGGGTTACCTAAGATCCCTGCATCCTCACGCCCCTAGTTTTGTAGCGGCCCACACCTCACCTCGCTCGCGAGCTCACCTTCAACGTTCCCAATAACTCAATTCAAGCCAGCTTTTTCAGGGGCTTGACTTGGGGGGAGGGGTGAATTGAATTAAGGTGTATTTTAAAAGTTAAGCTTAAATTAAATTACCTAACTTAAAAGATATTAATTAAATAGCTATAAAGAATAGCTTTATTTATTTTCTATAATTAGCTTTTTAAGTAAAATATTACTTTTATTACTTTTAAATTAAGTTTATAATATTAATTTAATAATATTATTTTAATTTAATTAAATAATCTTTTTATTTTAATTAATTTAGTAAATATATATAAGATATTATAAGCTATTTTTAATAATATAAAATAAATATATTTATTTTATAGCTTTAACTTAGTAATAATTAATAAATAAAACTTAGGTATTTTAATAAGCTATAAAAGTATTAATAATAAAGTCTCTAGCTAGATTAAAGTCTTAATAAACTTAATTAATAAGATTACCTTTAGGCTATAGTATCTTAAGTAATTCTAATTATAATAAATATATTATTTAAATAGCTAAAAAGCTTTAAAAAGCCTAATAATTAATAAAGTTTATAACTCCCTTATAACTTTAACCTTTTTTAATCTATTTATTTTTAAAAATACTTATTTTAATAATTATAAAACTATTAAGAAACTAATTAAACTTCTATTAAATATAAGTTCTTTACTTTAATATAAGATTAATAATACTAATTTTAATTATAGTTAAGATATTAAACTTACTTAATATATAACTAGTAAGTATTAATTAATTATACTTATAGCTTATTTTAATTAGCTATAATTACTTTTAAAATATTTATAATAGTAATATTATTACTTTATAAATAAATATATATTAAAGGATAAAAATTAAAATAAAAAGAAAAGCTAGTTAATTATTAGTAATTAGTTATAATTAGTAAATAGATAATTAATTCTAAAAGCTAATTATCTTTAAGTATAAGCTTCTTTACTATTTAATTAAAAGCTTTTATTATAAAAAGTAGCTTAATAGAAAAGTATAAAGGCTAAATACCTTAGATATAATAGATCTATATCTTAGCAGGCTAAAGATTAAATATAATCTTTAAATCTTTAATATTATTATACTTATAAGTATAATTACTACTAATTTATAAGTAAGCTTTTATATTATAAGTAATATTTAAAGTTTATATATAATAGAATTATTTAGAAAATTCTATAAAGTTAATTATATAAAATAAAAAAAATTCTATATATAAGAAAGAGTTTATAATTAAAAGTTAAAGAGTCTTTTAGTAAATAAAATAAGATTATAATTATTAAATAAAATTTACTTAATTAAGTATATTTACTTTATAAAATAATAATTAATGCTAAAGTAATAAATAGTAGTATTAATAGTAATTTAATAAAGATAAATATATTTATATTACTTTTATTATTTAATTAGTTTATAGTTAATTTATTTAACTTTCTTTATTAAATACTAAAATAGCTTAATAATAAGTATTCTATATAGCCTTACTTATTTTATATAAAAGGTAATAAAAATACTATTAATTTTTTTAAGTTAAAAGTTTATATTCTATATAGCCTAAGTGTTAATTAGCTGTATTTACCTTCAATTTATATTCCTTATACTGCACTATATTGCCTTATAACTTAATCTAATCTATTACTAACCTGCTAAGCTAGCTTTAATCTACTAATATTTATAGTTTTTCCCCTAATACTGATGCGTGAGAATCACAGCTCTCCCGAATAGCGGGTCATAGTTAATCCGGTCCTTGGTGTTTATCTCACAACACCAAGGCCCACTCTCAGAATTGACCCGATATACCCTTCTGAATACCTTCATTTTGCCTTACGAGCTGTGATTCGGTATCAAATACTAAAACCTTTATTTCCTAATTTACCTTCTTCCTTTTCCTTTTCCCTTTACTTTCCCTCCTTTATGCTATAATAGCTCTTAATTCCTATAATATAATATTTATACTATTAATTTAACTAATATAACTATGCATTTTAACTCTATAAACTACTCCTAGTATAGGCTATTACTGCTACCTAATGCGATTCTAGTAATAAAGGCCTATTGCTTTATTAATAGGTCCTGATCCTGCTCTAGGCAATTGGCTAGGTCTTTTAAGGCTCTCATTTAGCTTATAATATATGTAATAATAGATGCATTTAAAGATATATTATAAAGCCTTACTTTGCAATTAAAGATTATAAGATTAACTTACTATATTAGCAGTAATTTATTAATATTAAAAAGTTAAAATGTCTCTGCAGCAATACGCGAGGTATAGCTAATAGGGTCTTATATAATGAGATAATACAATATAATGCTTATTTTTAGCATATTATAATATAAGGCATTATACACTACGCTAAAAAACACAATAACCTTAAAATTAAGTCTTAAGGTTATACGGTGCTACTGCCTTCAACCTTATGATCTAACTGAATAAGTAGCCTTAATCTATAAGCATAAAAAAGATATTCCCTCTAGCCTACTAAGGCTAAATGCCTTCTCTATTATTACCTAGTTAAGGCAATTACTACTAAGGCTTTAACCTAAATAGACTATCTTAAAATAGGCTAAGAACCTTAAAATCTATTACAAGATGCAGCACTATGCAATTAGCATTAATAACAGCTAATGATGCGTGAGAATCACAGCTCTCCTGAATAGCAGGTTATAGTTAATCCGGTCCTTGGTGTTTATCTTACAACACCAAGGCCCACTCTCAGAATTGACCTGGCATACCCTTCTAAATACCTTCATTTTGCCTTATAAGCTGTGATTTAGTATTAAATGGTAGCAATTACAAAAGATTTATAGTGCCTGACTATCTATAATTAGTACTATAACTACTATTAAGTAACCTCTAAGCTTATAGAAGGTTATTATTACCTTTAGTACTATTTATTAACCTCTTAATAACCTTAATTACTATTACTTATATAAGTGCTATTAAAAGCATTCTTAATAGCATAAATTACACCTAAAATTAGCAGTTATTTAATCCCTTAAGAAGCACTAATTAAGAAGTTATTATTATATGCATACACTATAACCTTTAATCCCTACCCTTATATATACATTACATTATAGTAAAAAGCTAAAAAGGCAAAAATTTATACCTTACATTTAAATTTAAACCTATAACTTTTAGCTTTTCTAGCATTTACCTAAGAAAGCATGCTTTACCTTATATAATTGCTAGCATATATAAGTAGAAATTATCTCTATTAATGCATTCTTTTATAAAGTTAACCTACTCTTATAATAGCCTTACTTTTTCTTAAATAATTAGCCTTTCTATGCTAATTTTCAATTTAAAAGTACTAATATTACTAAAAAAGAGGCTCCTTAACTGCATTTACTTAGGTCTACTACTTAGTTGTAGAAATCCCTAAAGGGAACTAAGTAGGATAAATCCTTTAGCTATCTAACATTTGCAGGCAAGACCCTCTAAGTAATACACTAGGATAAAACTGAGGTTAAAAGGTGCAAGATAGCTTAGTTAAGCAGTGCAATCTTTAGTGCAGGGCAGCTACCTCTTATAGTTATTAGATAGAGAAGAGCTACTATCCTATTAAACTACTATTAAGGTATATTATATCTTTACTTACTTAAAGTAATTAGTATAATTATAGGTTATATACCTTTTAATGTAGCTACTATATACCCCTAATTAATATATTATTTAATACTACTCCTTTATATCTTATATACTAAAGTCATTTTAAGGCTATTATAACTACATTTTTACTGCAATAGTATAATCTAACTATAGAGATAATATAGGTAATCTACTAAGCTAGTAATATAGTAGCCTATCTAATTCCATATAATGATAATAGTAAGATAAGTCTCTTAATAATTGTAATAATAGTTAGCATTTAGTATCTCCTTAATCTCTAGGTTATTAGCATACTATCTATCTATTAGCTCCTTAGCTGTATTATAATAATAAGTCTAGGGATAATAAATTAAATTCTTTATCTTAATAACTGCAACTATAACTATAAGCTAGTTAATGCTCTATTCTCTATAATCTAAGAGAATAAGAGGATAATATTATAGATTAAATTATAGAGAATAAATTTATACTTACATAGAGAGTATACTTCTATTAAATAATAGAGGAATATTGCCCTATTTAAGCTCTTAATATATTTACTATTTAGGATAGTAATATAGCCTTGCAGATATAATAGATGCTAAGTTGCTAGGTCTTTAAGTCTATAATTATAGATATGCTTATTAAGTATCTTTATACTAGGCTCTTATATCTTAAGTATCTTCCCTAGTAGTAAGAGTAGGTATAGTAGAGGTTTAATGTCTATGCATTTAATTAGTAAAATTAAGTGAAATTAATTACTGCTTATTATTTACATTCTGTAGAGATCCTAGAGGTATAGCTAGGTAGACTACTAGTACCTTAAGATAATCTATTAGAGGGATCTAATAATAATCTTGCAGTATAATAATAATGTAAGATTACTATTAATACTATGCAATCTATAGGCAGTAATATTAATAAGAAGATTTAAAAGGAAATACTTAGTATCTTTAACTCTAATAATCCTAATAATAAAGATTATTAAGGTCTTATTACTACTAGTATAAGCAAGATAATCTATACTAATATATATATATTCTATAAGTATTTCTATTTATTTAAGTATTTTAGTAAGTTTAGTCTTATAGAATACTATATTAGAATGCTTACTAGGAAAGCTAATACTTAGCTAATATTTAAGTTAAATAAAGCTAATTATAATTAATTTCTTAATCTTCCTATTAATAAATTTAGTTAAAAGCTTACTAAATGGTTTAAGTATCTTAATATAGAGATCCTAGAAGATCTTTATTAAACTTAATTTACTTCTAAGCTTATTCTTTATAGTATTACGCTTACCTAATAGACTTAGCAAAAAGCCAGTCTAGCTAAGTAAGTTAAATATAATAAAGATTATACTATTATCTCTATACTATTTAACTAAATAGATATTAAGATCTTATATTTCCTTAAATATCCTAAGAAAACTATATTGCTAATAGCATTTATTAAGCAGTATAAGTAACATTAAACTACAATTAAATACTTCTATTATTACTAGGATTAAGGCAATAGAAGCAAGTACTAATATAAGTCTAATTACTACTTAGATAGAGATAAGGGTAGTTAATTTAATTAATACCCTTATAATAAATGCTCTAGCTCTAAGCAATAAGATAAATATAACTAATTAAGGTAAAATAACTAATACTGTAGCAATTAACTATTACAGTTATATATAAAGGATAGAAAGAATAATAATAAACTAGGTAATTGTTATTGCAGTAATAACTAAGATTGCTACTCTTGCTTGCATAATAATAACTATATTAATTATAATATTAAGGAAGAGAAGAAAGTTTATTTTAAATAGAAATATCTTACCTTAGAAGATAAAGGGGATAAATTTAAATTAGATAGAGCTAATACTAATAGTAATAGTAAGAGTATTTACTTCTTTTAATTAATATCTTCTTAATAAGTATACTTTAACTATATAATAGGTAGTATAATGCTAGCAGATATTATGTAAGAGTTTCCCTGTAGTATCTACTATTAAGTCTTTCCTAGCTAGGCTATACTATAGGAACATAGAGCTACAAGATCTTATATTAGCTCTATGCAGTTAATAAGCAAGCAGGTACCTGCTAAGTCTAAACATTATATCTATTATTATAGAGATTTTCTATCTTATAATAAGCTTTATAAATACTTAAAGTCTAGATATTCTAAGAAGTTAGCTATATAAGAGGTTACTCTTTAGGTTAATAATATAATTGTATTTATAGAATATATTCCTGCATATATTTACTATTAACTGCAGGTTTATAAGGTTAATAGTAACTATATATACCTTAAATTTAATGCTATAAGCTCTCTAGGAGGAAAGATAGCTTCTATCTATACTAATATTAGGTATAGAAAACCAGTTATCTCTAGGGAATAGTTATAAACACTTTAGCATACTATTAAGGAAAAAATGCTTATCTTCATTTAAGGAGTTAATAATAAAGTAGAAAAGCTATATAGTAAGTAAGTAACATTTACATTTTACATTAATAGCATCTATTATAATAGATTAGATGCTAGCTATATAGAGTTTACCTATAAAGCCTAGATTTAGGATAGAATACTATCTTTATCTTCTAAGGCTTTACTTAGAAATAGATAGATAGCACTATATAGCATTAATATTATAATAACTAATAAATATCTATACTACACTAGTCTAAAGGAGTTCTTTATTCTTTTTATTATCTCTTAGCTCTCTTAGAAGGTTAATTAATAAGTAATAGTAGCTTAGCTAATAACAGTTCCTGCTAGATAGATATATCTTATACCAGTAACCTAGAAAGAAGTCTCTAAAGGAAGAACATTTATGTTTAATAGCTATATTAATAAAGCCTCTAATGCCTTTATAAACTTAAGTATTGCTTTAGGAGTTATAATTATTAATAATACTAATAAAGATATTACTTATTAAAGAAAGCAGAAGCTAGGGAATATTAAAGAATATAAAGAAGAACAGATATACTTCTCTAGCTTATAGAAAGCTACTAGTCTAGCCTTAATAGTAATAGCTAGACTAATAGCCTCTAGTGCATTAGATAGAACTACTAGAGGCATAGAATAAGTTATAATCTTATTTAATATTAATCTTACTCCTAAAATTAGCGCTATTGCTACTAGAGAACTTATTCCTTAAGCTATAAATAGCCCCTTAATATCTATCTTAGAGGCAACCCTTATAGGTACTACTATAAACCTAATATAAGATATAAGAAGTGCAATTCTAGAAGATATTAAAGACTCTAAGCTGCTATACAAACAGCAGAAAAGGAATAAAAAGAAGTAGCCCCTTTTAATAGTTAGGGAGCTTCTAGAGTTAGAATTATTAGTTCTAGATAAGCTAGCTTTTACCTCCTCTATTAACAGAGAACCTAAGATAGTTATCTGTAAGTTAATTCTAAAATTGCCTTAAGTGCTATATTAAGTATATATTTAGAAATAATTAAATCTCCCTAAGATTAAGACTTAGAAGGGAATTTATATCTATAATAATAGCTCTAGATTTATAAAGCAAGCTTAAGATCTATATACTAAGTATACTACTCTATAGATAGACTTAAATCTTATTTATATTCTAGAAAGCAAATTAATAACTATACCTCTAATTAATAATTAGTATAAGCAGAAAGTTACTTAGTAACTATATACTTATAGGCTAAAAGATTAAAACCTTATTAATTAAATCTTTAATAAGCTATATAATTAGAAATAAATAGAATAGGTAACTAAGTTAATACTATTTACAGCTCTAGTCTTTATTATCTAGAGAATAGTTAATAGAAAACCTAAGGGTTAAGCTATAATTAATCTAAGAGCCTTAAATAAAGTTATAATTCCTAATAGCTATCTATTACCTAGATAAGAGGATATCATTGCAGCCCTGCAAGGCATAACTTACATCTTAGCAATTAATACATCTTCCTTCTTCTTCTAATTTAGAGTTATGCTAGAACATTAAGATAGGTTTATAATTATAAGTTATAGAGAACTAGAAAGATCTACAGTTGCTTCTATAGGCTTTTATAACTCTTCTATATATGCTTAATAGTATATAGATAGACTTTTATATTTATACTATAGCTTTTATTATATTTTTATTAATAATATTATAATCTTCTTTAAGTCTGCTAAGGAGTACACTTAGTATATAGATATGCTCTTTAGACTCTTTATCTCTAAGAACTTATCTATCTCTTTAATAAAGAGCTAGATAGGCTATCTAAGTGCTTAAGTATTAGGATTTTATGTTAACACTCTTAGATTATTAATAATAGCAGAGAGAGTTACTACCTTTACTAAGCTAGAATTTCTATAATAGCTTATAGCTCTTAAATAATATATTAGAGTAACTAGGTATATTTAATATTTTATTTTATACTATGCTAAGATTATAAAGCTATTATAGAAGTATAAAGTTACCCTCTTAGCTAAAGGAAGAAAGAATAATAAGATTATTAATAGTAATAAAAAAAAGAGAAAGTTATATATAAAGATAATATACTATAATCTTATACTAGCAGAGAAGATTGCCTTTTAGATTATATAAGAGTAAATTGCCTCTAGGAAGGGTTTAGTTTATCTTAATCTAAAGAAGCATCTCTTTCTTTAACTTAATGCTAGCATTTAGTAAGGCTTTAAAGCAGTTTTATATTATATAAAGGATAGATATATCTAGAAGGAGAGTGCTTACATTCCCTTTAATGTTATTATGCTTATCTGTTTTATTAGTAAGATGTTAATAGCAGTAAAGATAAGATATAGATTAATAAAGCTAAAGATAGCAGTACTAGTCTAGGCAATAAAGAGACTAAAAGCATACATTAGATCCTTTAAAGGATCTCTTACTGTATTTATAAATTACTTAGTAATAAAATAAATTATTAAGAAAATAACTTTAGATATAATAAGTACTAATTATACTAATAGAAGACTTATTAATACCTTAATTTATCTTTTAAAGTATAAGCTATATGTTTTTTATATTCCTAGAAAGAAGAACTTTATTCCTAATGCCTTTAGTTACTTAAAGGCTCTAGAGACTAATAGTAATGCTTATAGACTTTACTCTAATTATATTACACTTAATAATATATACATAGGTATAAAGTTACTTATATCTAAAAAGATAAAGGATAGGTTTATTTAGGGGTATCTTAATAATATAAAGTATTTACTTATTCTTAAAATAATTCTTAAATCTAAGGGTAAAGCAGTTAATGCTAATTAATTAAATAGCAAGGATATAGTATCTGCTTTAAAGCGCAGTATGCCTTTTGCTCTAAAGGATAGACTTCTATATTATAAATAAACTAATAGATATCTTTACTTATATATTTTATACTCTATAATTAATAAAATCCTAAAGATAGCATATAAGGACTAGAATTATCTTAGGACTAAAAGGATAATAAGGGAATTGTTAGAACTCTTAATATACAATCTTACTGCAAGAATCTAAAAATACATTTACAGTTGCAAGATATATTATCTAAGATAGATAGACTAATAATAAAGAATTAGCAATTATATGCTAATATATCCCCTTATTACTCCTATATATACTATTACAATTAACTTTATTACTAATCTTCCCCCTATCTTATCAGTTAGAAGCCTATAGGCAATTAAAGGATTTAATCTCTTTAATTAGCTTATAACAGTAACTTGCATAGTAAGTAAGCATTATCTTCTAATCCCTAGATACTTAACATATAGCACTAAAGACTAGGCTATTG
The DNA here is from genome assembly GCA_013183765.1 of Fusarium xylarioides. Classification (NCBI taxonomy): domain Eukaryota; kingdom Fungi; phylum Ascomycota; class Sordariomycetes; order Hypocreales; family Nectriaceae; genus Fusarium; species Fusarium xylarioides. The sequence continues at coordinate 45,459 of SRZU01000235.1, read as the reverse complement.
CCTTAGCATAGATGCTATTAATAGCAGATTAGGGAATTTCTAAGGTTATTATCTTAAATTGCAATAGAAAGTTCACTTTACTATTCTAGTAAAAGCTATAGAGTAAATTTAAGTGTAGACTTACTATAATTACAGTATACTATCTAGAAGCTAATAGTCTATCTAAAAGAAGAAACTAAACTGTTAAAATTGCTTTATGCTTTTACTATATTAAGAATCCTTTAGTAGATTAATCTTATATTCTTCTAATACTTTAATAGAATCTAAATAGAATATATAATGCTAGAACTAAGATAAGTATATATAAATTCCTTTATAGGTTTAAGCTAATAAGCACTTTTAATCTTATTATCTCTATAAAGGATATTATAAATCTTTTCTATCTCTAAGAAGTCATTTATAAGAAAGCTTAACTAGCTATAGATTTTACTGTAATAAAAGGAAAACATTAATATAATAATAAGCATTATCCTATTATATTAAAAGAAGGCAATTATATCTATCTATAACTTTATAAAGGCTATAATCTCCTAGAAAAGCCATTAAAGAAATAGTTATAGCAGCAAACTAGTCCCTTTTATATTAAATAAGTTATTAATAATCTAGCTTATAAATTAAAGCTTCTAGATTAGTAGAAGATCTATCTAGTTATCTTAGTAAAGTATCTTCTTCTAGTATATACTAATAACCTTATTAATAAATAGCCTAGGTTTATAGAGGGAAAACCTATTAATAAGAATTACTATAAAGTTAACTTTATTATTAAGAGATAGATATAATGCCTTAAAAGGAATACTACTTCTTTTAAAGGATTTCTTATTTAATAGAAAGGATAGAATCCTAAATACAATTAGTAGGTAAAGACTGTAGATATATTAAAAGAGCTTATAGAGTCCTTCTATAAGAAGCATCTTAAGTAATTTACTAATAAAGGACTGTAAAGAAGCAGTTAGATAAAGAAGATCCTAAAGAAGATTAATTAAGGGAATTAATTAATATAGAATATATATATATTAGATAATAATAGAATAGTTAAGGATAACTGGAAGGTTTCTTTAGAGGCTAGCTATATAATGTGTAAGAATTACAGCTCTCCTGAATAGCAGGTTATAGTTAATCTGGTCCTTGGTGTTTATCTTACAACACTAAGGCCCACTCTTAGAATTGACCTGATATACCCTTCTGAATACCTTCATTTTGCCTTACGAGCTGTGATTCGGTATCAGCTAACCTAGCTATAATCCCCTAGGCATAGCAGCTAATTATTACATAATTAATTCTCTAACTAATATTAATAATCTTAATCTTAATTATATCCTAAACTTATATGCCTTCCTTTACATTTAGAAAATCATAAGTAAAGACCTACTATATATTAATAGATTACTGCTAAAGTAGTAAGTTAATCTTATAATCTTTAATTGTAAAGTAAGGCTCCTTAATATATAAAATGCATCTATCCTTATATATATTGCAAGTTAGATATAGGCCTTGAATGACCTTACTAATTAGCTGGAAGAGGGTTAAGACCTATTAACTAAGCAATAGGCCTTCCTTGCTAGAATCGCATTAGCTAGCAGTAACAGTCTATACTAGGAGTAGTTTATGGAGTTAAAATGTGCAGTTGCAGTAGTTAAATTAATAGTGTAAATGTTATATTGCAGGAATTAAGGGCTATTGTAGCATAAAGGAGGGAAAGTAAGAGGGAAAAGAGGGGAAAAAAGGCAAATTAGGAAATGAAGGTTTTAGTGTTAAAGGAAAAACTGTAAATATTAGCAGACTAAAGCTAGCTTAGCAGGTTAGTAATAGATTAGATCAGGTTGCAAGGCAATGCAGTGCAGTATAAGGAACATAAATTGAGGGTAAATACAGCTAATTAATACTTGGGAATTTATTAATATATAGCAGGTCTTTACTTATAATATTTTAATACTAAAAGAAGGCATATAAATTAAAGATATTACTAATATTAAGATTATTAATATTAATTAAAAAACCAGTTATATAGCTATTAGCTGCTATATCTAGTTAGTTATAGCTAGATTAGCTATTATTAATGTTAATTGCATAGTAGTATATCTTATAATAGATTTTAGGGTTCTTAGCCTATTTTAAGATAGTCTATTTAGGTTAAAGCCTTAGTAATAATTACCTTAACTAGGTAATAATAGAGAAGGCATTTAGCCTTAGCAGGCTAAGGGAAATATCTTTTTTATGCTTATAGATTGAGGCTACTTGTTTAGTTAGATTATAAGGTTTAAGGTAGCAGCTATATAACCTTAAGACTTGATTTTAAGGTTATTGTATTTTTTAGTATAGTATATAATGCCTTATATTATAATATGCTAAAAATAAGCATTATATTGTGTTATCTTATTGTATAAGACCTTATTAGCTATACTTTACGTATTGCTGCAGAGACATTTTGACTTTTTAATAAAAATAATTAATATTAAATTCTATTTTATTTACTAGTTAGGCTATAGCTAAATATAAAGAGATATATTATTAAAGCTTATAATATTTTCTATTTTATAAGCTTTATATATATATTATAATTAAAGCTTATAGTATTATAGTGTTTTTTATATAAATTAAATAATATTATATAGCTTCTTTATTACCCTTAAAGTATACTATAGATTCTTATAATTATTTATATAATTAAAAGTAAATTAAATAAAAAGCTAAAGAGTAAGAAGTAAAGCTTTAGCTATAAGATTAATAATATTTTTTTATAGCCTTGACCTAGTAACAACCAATAAATGGGACTTAGGTATTCCAATAACAGCTACAAAAGTATCAACTATAAAGTCTCTAGCTAGACTGAAATCTTAATAAACTTAATTAATAAGGTTACCTTTAGGCTGCAGCATCTCAAGCAACTCTAATCATGATGAACACGTCGCCCGACCAGCTGAAGAGCAAGATTAATAATATAACCTTAATATTAAAGCTAATAAATTTATATTTACTTATTAATTAAATATAATAAAAAGTAATTTAATTACCTATAAAAAAGAGCTATAAAGTATATAGTATTTAATTTAATATTATTAAAAGTAAAGAAGCTAAGCTTATATAAGAGGAAATAGAAAGTCTTATATATCTTATTAATACTAATAGCTTAATTTTTACTAGAATAAGCTTCTTTTAGCTTATAGAAAGTAATAACTTAATAAGTTAAGAATCTTATTATTATAATATAGTAAGTAAATACTTTTAAAATAGTATAGCTATTTAGAGAGGTTTATAAGTTAAAGGATAAGCTAATAAGAGATAAGACTATAAGGAAATCTTCTTTAAAAAGGCTTCTTTTTTTATTATATTATATAAGCAGCTAATTTTAAACTATAGTTTTACTTTTTAAAAAGGCTGCTTTAATAATCTTAAGTAGTATTAGTAAAAGGCTATAAAAATAAATATATATAATAATATTAAAGGAAATAGCTATAATAATAATCTAGTTAAAAAGACTATTATAAAAGCTTTTAATAAATAAGATAACTAAAGGTATAAGAAGTATATTTTAAAAGGCTTTATTAAATTACTATTAATACTACTGTTTATTACCTTAGTATTAGTTATTATTTTATAAAGTAAATATACTTAATTAAGTAAATTCTATTTAATTAATTATAGCTTTATTTTACCTATTAAAAGACTCTTTAACTTTTAAATATTAACTCTTTCTTAAATATAGAATTTTTTTTATTTTATATAATTAACTTTATAGAATTTTCTAAGTAATTCTATTATATATAAACTCTAAATACTACTTATAATATAAAAGCTTACTTATAGATTAGTAGTAATTATATTTATAAGTATAATAATATTAAAAATCTAAAGGCTATATTTAATCTTTAGCTTACTAAGATATAGATCTATTATATCTAAGATACTTAGCTTTTATATCTCCCTATTAAGCTACCTTTTATAGTAAAAGCTTCTAGTTAAGTAATAAAGAAGCTTATAATTAAAGATAACTAGCTTTTATAACTAATTATCTATTTACTAATTATAGCTAATTGCTAATAATTAATTAGCTTTCCTTTTTACTTTAATTCTTATCTCTTAATATATATTTATTTATAAAGTAATAATATTACTATTATAGATATTTTAAGGGTAATTATAGCTAGTTAGGATAGGCTGTAGATGTAGTTAATTAATGCCTACCAGTTGCGCGTTAAGTGAGTTTAATATCTTGACTATAATTGAGGTTAGTGTTATTAATCTTATAGAGTAGTTAGTGTGGAGAACTTACATCTGAGTAAGTGGTCTGTTATATTCTCAGGATGTGATTCTAACTTCTAAAGCGGAGGCTTGGTTGGTTTCTTAATAGTTCTGTAATTGTTAAGATAAGTATCTTTAAGGATAGATAGATTAGGAAAGATTAAAGTTATAAGGGAGTTATAAATCCTATTAGTTATTAAGTTTTTTAAAGCTTTTTAGCTAATTAAGTAATATATTTATTATAATTAGAGTTACTTAAGATATTATAGCCTAAAAGTAACTTTATTAATTAAGTTTATTAAGACTTTAATTTAGCTAAAGACTTTATTATTAATACTTTTATAGCTTATTAGAATATCTAGGTTCTATTTATTAGTTATTACTAGGTTAAAGCTATAAAATATAAATATTACCTTTACTTAGCTATAACCTAGAAATTAGTAATAAGAAGATTATAGACCTTATTAAAGGTATAACCTCTAGTGCTAAGACTTAAATATAAAAGCTAGTAAAGAAAGTATTTATAATTACTTATAATTATTAAATAGATATCTAGTTACTTAACTTAATTATTTTTAAATATAAGATACTCTATTATCTAAATTCTAATTCTAATTCTATTTAAAGATAATATTAAATTAAAATATTATTTCTAAGAATTAAGTAGTAATATACTAATACCTTAAGTCTAATAATAAATAATTAAATTATTAACTTAAAGAGTAAATATAGCTTATAAATTATAACTATTATTAATCTTATAACTATAATTTATATTAACCTTTAGGTAGGCTTTTTATAAGTAGTATTTAAAGTTTATATATAATAGAATTACCTAGAAAATTCTATAAAGTTAATTATATAAGATAAAAAAAATTCTATATATAAGAAAAGAGTTTTATTTAAAAGTTAAAAGAGTCTTTTAGCAGGTAAAATAAGCTATAGTTAATTAAATAGAATTTACTTAACTAAGTATATTTACTTTATAAAATAATAACTAATGCTAAAGTAATAAATAGTAGTATTAACAGTAATTTAATAAAGACTTATATATCTATTTTTTTAATATAAAAAGGTACTTTTTATAGTAAAGTACTAAGAGGTTAAATAGCTAAAAGTAATATCTCTTTTTAAGTAAAGAAATCTTAATTAGCTACTAAATAATTAAAAGAGGCTTTAAATTAATAAAAAATTTTAATTATTAATATTTTTAATAATACTAAAAAAGATATTAATAATAATAATATTATAAAAAAAAAAATTTAAAAAGAGATTAAAAAGATAATTTAATAATAATTAAAAAAAGCTAGCCTATTAAGTATATTATAAAAAATTAATATAAAAAAGTAAGGTTTTATTAAGGTTTTATTAATTAAGATTTTTAATATTAAAAATCTTACTTTAAATTAACTATTTTTATTATAAAAGAAGCTTTAAAATAGAAAAAAATAAAAGATATTTATATATTATTAATATTACTATATAGACTTATAGACTTATAAGTTAGAACCTTTATAGATTTAAGTTATAGTAATTTTTCCTAACTTATAAGTTAGGGGGTTAGACTTAAATTATATAAGCTAACTTGAGTTATTGGGAACGTTGCTACATAGTAGGACTCGCAGGCTGTGCTGTACTAAAAAAAAAAAGGCCACAAAGTTGGATCTGCTTCCCCTCCTCTTTTACTCGCACCACCAAAACTCAATTCTTCAAGCTTCAAGGTATGACGCGTCTTTTTTCCACACTCTGTCACGCGTCTTGTCACTTGCATTATTTACACATTGCCTCTTTAGGTAAACACCCAACAAACTCTACTACGACTCCAACCTCTCTCGTCTCTCTCGTCTGGTACCTTGGGTCTTTGCAGGAATGGATATGCAACCCAAAATGCGACCTCACCATCTGACTTGTCCTGACCTGACCTCAAGCTGAGCCTGAGGTGTTGTAATGACAATCAATTAACTGATGGGATAATTTTGACCGCTTTTTTCGTCCACCAATTATTGAATTCCTCCCTTGAACGGGCACATATAGACTACAGCTTTGCCAGCTGATCTTATCCCCTGAACGAATATCTGCCTATCTAGACGCAGTGACATCATGACCGCTGTCAAACGATTCATTCTTTAAAAAGAAACTGATCAGTCTCGTTTCGTGCCCCATCCTCAATTAAACTGATATCCACATGGAACACGCTCCACGAAGTCATTCGCTCAAGGGCAAACATCCCAGTAAGTTCTTGACAAGGCCCAGGCCCTATTTTTTCTCTCCGCAAATGGTTCTCAAGGGCTCTAATGGGTTCCCATATTGGGACGGGATGTGCTGTCCATGTCTTGTTAGTGAAGTGAACTCAATTCAAGATGAGAAGAAAAGAAAAGAAAAGAAAAGAGAGCAAAAGGTCGTAGGTAGAGGCAGGGATTTAGAAGGCTTGGATAGCAGAAAACAACCCTAACGTCGCATAAGAAATGCTAATTTTCCAAAAACCAGTTTCTTGAAGCATTTCACACTTTGACAACTCATCTAGTCCCGGGCTAAGCAGGCATCTATCTACAGTGCTGTCTGTGATATCTACGGATACCTACCTACTAGGTATCTATCTATCTTTCTGTTTGGTCTTGTTACAGTAGCCAGCCCTGTACCTGTTGGTCTCATGAGGCCAGACCTACCTACCTTAGCATACCATGTAACTAGGTTGGTAGCAGAAGCTGATCTGAGCTTTCATCCGATCGGGCGCGCTCAGTTCACTGCCATCTTATGTACTTGCTTTGTGGCTTTTCCTTTCTTTCTTTCTTTCTTTCTTTCTTTCTTTCTTTCTTTCTTTCTTTCTTTCTTTCTTTCTTTCTTTCTTTCTTTCATTTTATTCTATTTTACTTCCCTCGTTCTCAATGCTCAAGCGGCCGAGGTTTTCCTCGCAGACCCGCTCGCAAAGTCAACCCTGACAGACTAACTACCTTAACCTACCGTCGAGTCCTGGGTTCAAACCATTTATCCCTGCATATATCGGGCGCTCCGTGCCTATACTCCGTGATGTACGGCCCTGGAAGACTCAATAATTAGTCTCTTTCGAGCCTGGTGCGTAGACACACCAAGTATGGTAGTTAGTCATCCCGGGTTTCTACTATCCCTGGCAGACATCTCATGATCTCTATAGAGTAGTCTATGCCTTCACATATCTCGCCCTCCAAGGCATGTCGACTCGTAAGGAATGGAACAGCCTGCACATTACACACTCTCGGCTCTCTAACATGCCGTAACTTACCCTGTCTGTACTCCGTACCTACCTACATACATCCTCGCGCCCTCGTTTAGCTAATCCTGACTCTTTACATGTTTCATTTAGATTGACATGTCCACATACACTACCTCCCGCACCTCACACTCGCATTCACAGCATGCCTTGTCAAACTTGGCCAGTAATTCCCGCCAAGACGAGTAATGCCAATTGCAACCTCACGGATTTGTCAAAGACTGTAACTCCCTTCTCAATGCCCACTTCGTGCGTTTGCGGACTTATATCCGAATTCCAAGACAATGTCATCGTGAATTGACAAAAGGGGCTTGAGACCTGACTGAGACCTTTTTGACGCCTATGTAGTACAATTGCAAGCCGGAGCACGAGGCCTCGTCCCCGATGACCTAGTATTATCGTTAACGTGAAGCGGCATCGTGCTTCGACCTTAGCTTCACAGTATGTTCACGACGTTCCTCAACATAGCATACCTATCTCATTGCACAGCACCGCACAGTAAATATGTAGTCGCAAGTAAAAATTTCCACAAGACGTGGCGAGGAAAAGAAAACCCAGAGTCACGATGAGATCGGGTTTCTGGGCTCACATTACTAATAGCTAGCTCTACGCGCATCAACACAAATAGCCATCCCCTTTTCCCTCACTAAGCCTCTCACCCATCTTGGGTCCCACCTCATAATCAGCAATTGTTTGCCTCCTTCTCCAAGATAAGCCCAAAAAAAAGTATGGCTTCAATCCAAAACTCGTCCAGCCACCGCCGCTGCACTGCTATCTTTGGTGGTTGTCTTCTTGAGAGCCTTGCCCAGCTGGATCTCACTCAGGAAGCCAGCTGGGCGACCGCCACCGGAAGGAGGAGCAGGTGCATCGCCGGGAGGCGGAGGAGCGCCACCCATAGGGGGACGAGGCGGAGGAGGCGCGCCGACTGATGGCATCGGTGGTGGGGGCGGTGGTGCCGAAGGGGCGTCACTTCCGGGCATGGGAGGCGGAGGCGGAGGAGCACTTGGAGCATCACTCCCCGGCATGGGAGGAGGAGGAGGTGGTGGAGAACTCATCGGAGCCGGAGAGTCAGTGTTCATTGGGGGAGGCGGAGGAGGTGCGACAGGAGTCACAGCATTGACGGCCACAGGACTAGCAGTTGCTGATTCCCTACCGGCTGCGGAGAGAGGACGAGGAGGTGCCATTGTGCCAAATAGCATAGAGGCCAGCTGAGCTGCGCTACCACCACCAGGTCGCTCATCGTCCGAGTCATCGTCCGAGTCATCATTATCAGAACCCCAGTCGTCAGTGTCTGCACGGCGACGCGAGACAGGGCCAGAAGGAGCTTTGGCTTCCTGATTCTGGGTCATCCTATGGAAAGGGTTCGTAGCCGAAGGTGCCGGAGGAGCAGCAGCGGGTGTACCTTCGGTCGACTGAGACATCATCCTGAAGAAAGGGTTCTTACTCTCGGTCTCACTGGGTGGCGACGTGACAACCGCTGGAGGAGGAGGAGGGGGAGGAGGAGGGGGAGGAGGAGGAGGAGGCGAAACTGCCTCAGCAGCAGGGGGCGGTGAGGGCTTCTTGTCAAGCTCTTGGCTGGCTACCTGACTGTCGCTCCTGGTGGGCGTAGAAGCTTGAGGAGTGATTTGCCGAGGACCTGCGTCTTCATCCGACGACGAGCTATCACCGTCTTCCATAGCTTCAAGCTGCCGTTGAAGTTCTAACTCCCGTTGACGCGCAGCCTCAATCTCTGCCCGCCTTGCCGCAAGTTTGGCCTCCTTCTCCTTGGCCTCGGCCATGGCTGCCTTCTTCCGCTTCTTCTCTTCCTCCTTGCGAAGTTTGCCTTGTCTCACTTGTTCTTCAAGGGCTTTCAGACGAGCTTCAGAAGCCTCGCGCTCCTTGGCGAGGTCGTCCTCCTGCTCCTTTGCGTCTTCTCTAGAAACGGGGTTAACAAATCCATTACGCGGACCTTCAGATTCGACACTTACTCCATCTGCTGCGTCTCGCGCTGCTGCTGCTCGTGCTCATGGGCAAGCCGTGCTTCTTCGGCCCGCTTAGCGGCAGCGTCCTCTTCGACCTTCTTTGCAGCCTCTTGATCGGCCTCTGGCTTACCACGGTGTCGCGTTGGGGGAGGTGGAGGCCTCTTGGCCTCCGCCTTGGATTGCTCAGGTGCAGGAGGTGGAATCCCTTGCTCTTCAGCTAGACGAGCCTGGCGATCAGCTTCTCTACGAGCATCCTCTTCCTCTGCTTGTCGTAACTTCGCAGCTCGCTCAGCGCGTTCTCGCTCGATGCGCTGCGCAGCTGTCTCGCCGGACTTAGTCGGGGCCTTGATACCTAGAGCGGCCAACCTCTCAGTCATTCGCTGTTCAGCTTGCTGTTTAATAAAAGCAGCTCGCTCCTCAGGGGTCTTGTATGAAGCATATGAGCCTCCAGCAGGAGGAGTTGCCGTACGAGAGGTCGAGACAGGACTTTCAACTCTAGGACTAGCGACACGTTCCGGCCGACTTTCCTCAGTGCGTGCTGAAGCCCGGGCGGGTCGCTTGTCTTGAGCACGAAGTCGAGTGCTGCGGCTTTCACGCTGAAGGTCGAATATAAAGTCTCGAACCTCATCCTCGACACCGAGTGCGTCCTCCCAGCGGCGCTTTTCGTGCTCACTGGTGTTGTCACGGCCACCCTCTTTGAGACTGTCCTCAATACCGTGCGCAAAGTCGCGAACACTTTCCTCAACATCACGAACCATACGTTCGTTACTCTCTTTTTCATTCTTTACCTTGATGCTCTCTTCCTCGAGACGCTTAGGCGCATCGAGATCCTCGGTGCCGACATCAACCTTCTTTCCAGTTAATGCAGCAGTTCGCTGCTGCATCATGGCCTTGGCCCTGGCCTTGAGTCGATCCGACTCAGTTACTGTACCGCCAGGTCCTGTTCCTACAATAGGAGCACCACTGCCAGGGTGAGCCTTGGCATCCTTGATACGGAACAGTTCCAACCGAGCATTCATAATGGCTTTCTCAGTTCTGCGCACCTGCGAAGCAAGTTCGGGAACCTTGTCAGTAAGATTTTGAAGTTGGCGCTTGAGAGCTCTTCGCTCAGCGTCAGAGTCTCCACTTGCAAGGGCAGCATCGGGATGAGAGTCGATATCCTCTTGGATCCGACGAATGCGACGATAGAGTTCCTCCGCCTCACGGCGGTCACGACGGTCGAGGATGTCGTCCTCTTCATGGTTCTTCTCATCTGCGAAATCCATAGCATCAAGGAGAACCTCCTTCTCCTTAATCTTTTTCTTAAGCTGATCCAGGGTTAGGTCGTCATTCGAGGCGACAGAAGCGGGAGATTCGGGACGAGGCGAGTTGTTGCCGACCCTGCGACGAGCGCTCGATCTATATCCAAACTGTTCGTCTTCGTTCTTGAAGACTGTGGCATCCTTCCGACCTGCGACGGCTCCAGCAGGTGCGCCCCTGAATGAGCGGTTCTTCATATAGCTAACGCCAGTCTTCTGCGGAAGCAGAGCGGCACCTGACTTGGTGCGGAATTCGGATTCATCGTGAAGCATTGACTTGAGGGTACCGATGGACTGGCTAAAGTTTCGAGTCGAAGGAGGAACAAGCTCAGGGGGAAGGTTGTTAGGCAATGGATAACCGTTTAGCTTTCTGTAGATCAAATGCATGGCAACGGCGAATTCGTCAAGATCCAGACGTCCCTTGTTACCGTGATCAGCCAGAGTCCAAACTCGCTCAAGATCGGGCTTCTCAAGTCCACTCTGACCAAATATCTCGATAGCCTGGTCACCACCAATGTACCCCTTGCCAAGGCCATCCCAAGCCTTGAAAAGAGAATCGTATCGGGTTTTTTCTTCCTTTGTAATGGCCCAGGGGATAACGGCGTTTCCTCGCAGTCCCTGAGTGGTGAAGTTTCCAGCTTCTCGGCCCTGTTGAGGCATCATCTGGGCTTGAAGGGCATCGATGTTAGGCAGGCCGGTAGAAGGAGCATTGACAAGACCCCATTGGCCAGGCCGTCCTGTAGGTTGAGCATTCAGAGGGGCAGCCATGCCACCTGCAGGCCCAGGAGCGAGCGACTGGCCAAATCCCGTGGGCATTGGGGGCATTGGGGGACGGGGTCCGCTGTAACCTGTGGCTTGAGGGTTGTTTGCCATGCCAGGGAACCCTGTTTGCTGGTTTTGCAGACCCTGTTGCTGAATGAAACCTGTCTGCTGTCCCGGGAACCCAGTCATCTGCGCTTGAAGCAGCTGTGCATTTGAGGCTTGAGGCTGAGGTTGCGGCTGCTGAATGGTTGGTGGAGTGGCAGTGTTGGTTCTGATATCAGGAGCAGAGGAAGAGCTGGCTCCAGGAGCACTCTCGTCAGCGACGCTGAAGCTAATGATATCCACCATACTCGAAACCTCGTTCTTGATGTTCTCGGGCAGGTTAGGTGGCAGCTGTTTGCCAGTCAGTTTCAAGTTGCACAGGTACATGGCGAGTGCGAATTCGGGGAAGTAGAGTTGGCCAGCACGAGTGGTATCAGCAAGAGTCCTGAGACTTGTCAGCACCAAGGGCAAATACAATAAACGACATGCCATGTGGAGATTTTCTTCTTACCAGATGTGCGATAGAGAGTCGCCATCAAGTCTTGACCTCATAAGCAGATCCCGGGCCTTCTCTCCTGACATGGTCATGCCAGCTTCTCCGACAGCAGACTTGAACAGGGTTTCGAACTTGGCCTGGTCCTGGGCTGTGATGAAGGAGAGACGGATATTAGGGATTTTGTTGGGCTGCGACTTCTCCTGTCGTCGACCTCGTGGCTTCGCAGTACCGCCAGTCTGAAAGGACGCGGCCATCTCGGTGAAGCCGGTAGCCTGGGGCTTCATCGGCGCCGGTGGTGGGTTTGAGGGCCCAGAGGCTTGCTGAGGCGAGGCGGAGAAGCTAGTGGGCTGCTGCTGCTGCTGCTGCTGGAACTGTTGCTGGAACTGAGGCGGGATCGACGGCATCGCAGGAGCACCAGTCTGGAAGCTCTGCTGCTGCGGCTGGGGTTGTTGTTGTGGTTGCTGTCCCGGAAATCCTGTAAACTGTTGTTGAAGGGGCTGCTGCGGCTGTAGCCCCTGACCCTGCATTGGAAAGCCCGTATACTGCTGCTGCAGAGGTGTTTGCCCAAAGCCTGTAGGTTGAGGCGCAAAGGGGCTGGGTTGGCCAGGTTGCTGGCCAGCACCCAGATTACCAAAGGATCCTCCGCCATATTGCTGCTGCTGGCCGCCAGGACGCTGGCCATTACCGCCTAGGAAGGCGTTCGAGTTGTAATACATTACGGGTTGATTCCTTCGCAAGACTACGAACAAAAGCTCGTCTAGGAGGTTCGAGGAGGCGCTAAATTTGGGGGTTGTGAGGAACCGAGAGGAGCTTTCTGGAGCGTAAAGCTCCAATGGAAGGGGTTGAAAGTTAAAAACAAATGCAACAAAAGTATGCGAAATACAATATTAAAGGACTGAACGGCCCTTAGATGGTAATTGTGGAGTGGACAGAGGGCATCCACGAACTGTGATGATGGAGGAGTGAGAATGAGTGAGTGGCTTCGTATTGGATGTAATGACGAGCGTCGTGTCTCGAGCCTAGCCAGGTTGCTGTAGGTTTCTAGGTAGTGGAGTTGTCCCCCAATGGAGACTGCAGTTGGAGCGTTTTCAGTGGCCTGCCAAGGCAGCTGTGGGTTTTTACAGGGGAATGAACCAACCTAAGGTATGCAAATTGGGGTGGCTCAGACTCTCCTGGAAGCGACAGGGATTGGCCGCCTTTGCCTAAGTTATCTACCTAGTAGGTAGTAGGTAAGGTAGGTTTGGTTGAGTCGGGCACGCTTATTGTGTTATCTTGGGTACCGACATATGCATCGCATTGAACATAGGGCACCTGTATAACGCATCATTGCAAATAGTACCCAAGGTAGCTTAAACTGAGACAATTAAAGACTGATATTGAACTCGACTCATCTAAAAACTCAAACTAGCGAAGGGTATCAAGAGTAACTTATACGCAAAACCTGCATAAACCACCAACCATCAATCATACCAGAAACTCATAGACGCCTGCCCCCTTATCCCAAGATAAAAAACATCGCAACAAAAACTCCGGAATGATCGGAATAGAGTCGACCACAATGCCACCGTCTCTGCACTCAATTGTCCATTAGAGTTCGTTGTCCTCATCTCAGTTGTGCCGTTCTTCAAACTGGACCCCATGTTCTTCTTCCTCGATGCAGCCAGCTTCATCACTCCAGAATCGTCGATGGGCTCGCAGTTCAAGCCCAAAGTCAGGATCATGCGGATCTGCAAAGCTGTACTCGTAATCGAGGGGCTCTTCGTTCCCGTCATGTTGATTCTCTACCAGATACTCCTTCTCTATTGGGCTCTCCGGCTCAGGAGGTGTCGGGATCGCTGATCCTGTGCTTGGACTCTCTGCAGCGCTGATACCCCCCTCGCTGGAGACAATTGAATAAGATCTTGACCAAGACCTTGTGACTCTGGCACCTGGTTCGGCGCTGACCAAACGAGCCGGGCCCAGTGAGATCATACTGGCTCTCTTATTGTTCAGATAAGGGTTGGAAGCACGACGATTCATAGCCCTCTTGGATTCGAATGCCCGTAGAGCTAAACCGCCAAATGCTTTAGAGAAGTCTTCTTCTCCATCGCATAACATATAGCCATCTTGGCCTGAGTCGTAGCGGCCATCTTCGCCTTCTTCAAACAAGAGCTGATTTCTTTCCAGAACCTCTTGTTGGGTTCGGACTGCGTCTTCCCAGCCATCTCGCAGCTGCTGTGCTAGAGGCTCACTGATACTCTGGGGCACCTTTTCGTGACGCAGTTTAGAGATCATAGATTGCCTGCGCGCCGAGGTCGCCGTAGCCACGGCGTTGTCCACCGACTTTTGTATTGTCTGGGCGAGATCGCGATCCGAGAAGGCCGAGAAATAGCGGATCGTCGTACTGTCACTCAAATGTCGGACGAGATGTCTAAAATTAGAAAGATTGAAATCATTGCCCTCGCAGTCAAGACTGTGAAGGGTTTTATTAGCAGAGATGGCTTCAGCCAGGTCTCCGATATTCACGTTCAGCAATTGGCTTCGCACGCGAAGGTGCTCCAGCCGTGTGTTGAACCTTAGTCCACTCAAGGCCTTTGAGAATTCTCGTCCAAGACGGCCTTCATCCAGCTTGGCATCAAATCCAGAGAGGTCAAGGAACCTAATCGTATGGTTTTGAGAGAACAGATCCGAAAGCGCTCTGCAGGCCGTTTCGCTGGCCGAGTCAGGGGTAGCAGTACCCGCCAGACTCAGGCATTCAATGGTTTGGTTGGCCGTTAATGCCTTCAAAAGTTTGATGTAGTTAGCTTCCAAGGCAAACTCCACCATCTGCACAAATAGTCCCCATGGGCCAAAGCATTCGCTGATGACTGCACACAAATCATCTATGCCCTCGTCTAAGCGGTTGCCGTTGATGTACAATGTGATTTGTCGAGCCTGGCCCATGGCATAGAACATCTGGGCTATTTGAGCACCCGTCAGACCACATTTGCTCAGACGAAGCACTCTGAGGTTTTCGGAATTCTGTGACGCCAGATATGCAGTCAGAATATCCACAGTTGGGCTATTGAGCTATTCAAATTCTGTTAGTTGCGAGTCCATGCATGGAATCTATGTCGACTTACAGAAATGCCGGACAAGTCAAGCTCCTCCAGACTCCACGAACTCAGTACATGATCCTCAAACAAAGGAATATCAAAAGGGAGTCGAGTGTTACCAGCGATGTTCAGCTTTCTTATGGCTCGTAGTTGACTAAGCGAGTCACGGATGGTTTCGAATTTGACCGTGCCTTGATTTTCGGATGTATCAATATGCTGAAGATTGGCGCCCTGGCCTGGAATTCCGGCCCAGAGTGTAGTAAGACCCTCATCGCCAAGTCCACAATTAGATAGATCGAGTTTCTTCATGTACACCTCATCAAGTACGAGTAAGTTTGCCAGCTCCTCAATGTCACTTGATGCAATGAGATTGCCAGACATGGTGATGCTGTGGCAAAGACACGCTTGACGCTTCAGCAACAGAAGAATGGGTCGAAGAACCTCGGAACTGACTCTCCGGGCGCCCTCAGGGTCCTTGGAGCGACCAATGGTGCTTCGTGGGCCGAGAATATTTCTCAGATCCATACTTCGGATCGATTCCGAGGAGAATGCCAGGGCATGCATCTCTTGACTGAGAACAGAAGACTGCATCAAAATATCATAATGCTCTTCAGATATCTTGACCCCGTTCAGTGACGTGTAGGCGATAGTGTCGCCAAAATGGGAATAATCCTTCTTTCCTGCGATACCTGATAGATCAATATTGCGGAAGGAGAGCTCCTTGAAGTAACTGTTATAACGCAAAGCTCGGAATAGTGCAAGTAATTGTAATGTAGAATATGGTTGTGCGCCAGGGGGTAAAAGGCGAAATGCGGGCTGAGAGGGAGTGTTCCATTCGATGGTCCATCTTGGAACCTGGACCTTGAAAGCAGCGCAATAGGCGTGCAAACTTCGCTCGAGACCTCCCAAATCATTTCCAGATGTCAACTGAAGTGGCGGAGGAAGGCCTTTGATATCGAATATTGCCTTTTGCAAATGCTGTGGCCACATGGGTTTCAATTCTCGGTCGACTTTGGTCATTGCCTCGATAACATGTCTGTAATGTACACTAGCAAGCTCGAGTCTGTTCTCACGGCCCAGTGGTAACCTAGCCCTACGTTAGAACATGGAGTAATGAAGTATGGTGTGGTGGGACTTACCGGAAGCTCATCACAAACCTTTGTTCGTGTGATGCAACAGACGCTCGGAATCGAATGAGTGAGACTGTACCGTAGGACTGCACCTTTACGCGCAGGTCACCAGGGGTAGTCGCATAATCTGCCTTGAGAACCTCGAGGAAATACAACATGGCTGGCCCAATGACTATGTAGAAGGATGAGCCATCCACAAAGTGCTGAGACTCATCAGCAGAATTGGCCTTCTGAGGCGAGCCTATTGTACGCTTGACCACGGGAAATGTCAATATCTTAGCGGCATTGGCATTCGAGTCTGGTTCAGTGGTTTCCACAATATGGTTGATTCTCGCTTTCAAATTGCCAGGGATCAAGGAGGGAGAAGGAGCTCGCCTATGGCTCATTCTACAAGCCTGTTGAATACTGGCCAGCCAGTCATCCCGGTCCTTAGGCAACATGAAGAATAGATGCGCCTTGGAGTACGCAAGTTTTGGCCACTGTGAGAACCACCATATCTCGACGCCAAATCGAGGACTTGAACCTTCTTCATTGAAAACGCCAACGATGGATCGCAAGGGTATTTCTATCCGCACGTCGGAAGATGACTTGTGAGAATTGTGATGAGCACTGCCGGGCTTCAGTGTCCCGCTGCCCGATTTTATCTGTGGAAAAGCAGCTCTGGCTCCTTCCATACTCCCGAACTTGATCAGACAGGTATCTGTAAGAACTAGATATTCGGCGCGGGCCTTGAGAAGTGAGACATCGGTCTTCAGTGGTCCGTATTGTATAAGCTCCATGGAGGAATAAGGGACTTCGGGAGTAACTGATGGGAATTCCGGAGCGGATGCGCTCATGGGTGAAGCTATCGATACTCGACGGTGTATCCTGTCAATCATGGACCCTGACCCTGAATGTGTCTTCTGTAGACGTCGAATGGAGGAAGAGCTTCGAGATGGGCTCTGTGACATGGATTCCATCGAGGAATTGCTAAGAGAACGAAGAGCTTTCGAGAAAACGCGTGGCTTCTTTCCGTCGACATTATCGAATCCCTTATTACCATCCGTAGGAATTGGTACAGGGGGGGTCTTGAGGGTGGGAAGAGTCCTCCTCTTCCACTTTTCGGCGTTCATGTTGACAACTCCTGGACGAAACTAACACAAGATTGTCGCTGGCTTTCAAGGCTCGAGAATTGTAGTTCCCCAAATCAGCAGAGGTGGAGAAATGGGTCAGTATGTATAGATGGCGAGCATGCCGTCAGGGGAGATGCACACGACACCACACTCGCAATTCGAAAACAAACGAGGGTTCCTTGAAAAGAAGCCGAAAACGATGTAGATGTGAACCGTGGACTGGGTGACAGGGTTGTCTCGACGTCAAGATGTCTCAGTTCATTCGGCTACACTTATGCAATGTCGCAAAATACTGAACGAGTCAAGCTGAAAGGAGCCCCCGCATGCGTTGTCGTCAGAGTCAAGAGTCAGGGGATGTTGATGTGGATGCGGATGCGGCTGGCGTCGAATCGGTCGCTGAGTGCTAATCTTTTGGGTTTGGCGGCGGTAGAGCGTTGTTGGAGAATGGCTGAGGAATGTGCCTAGAGGCTGAGCGCCATGTACAACTAGTTCCAGTTTGGCCAGAGATGTACTTGATGGGTAGGTATGTACTGTAGATACTGCAGACAGTCACGCAAGACAGAACTCCTTGGAGGAGGAGGATGCAGAGGCCGGTAGAGGCAAATGGAGCGTACGTGGAGGGAGTTATCACGGTACGAGCTGAGATTTCGATCGGATAATCGGCGGCGAGGGACTGAATCAGAGGCTTTGACGAGACCAATATTCAAGATGACGTCGTTGTGAGGCAGAAAAGACGGGCCAGGTCGATGAGGAGCAGAGAAACATGTGAGATCTAGATCACAGTCGCAGGCATGCTGATATACTGCCAAGCACGGGGGGTTGAGGGCAAAGGCGATGCCCAGCAACGCAGAGCGGGAGAAAAGTTGTTAAGACGAGAGCCAGCAGGAGGAGGCTTGAGACTTCAACAATACGAGGCGAGTGAGTATAAACTTTTGATCCGGTGGTCCCGGAGACGACAAGGGGAAGAGAAGCGAGAGACAGAGTCGTAGGCCGAGCCTTTTGAGGACGAAGAAAAGGAGAGTATGATGAATAAGACAAAAGAGGCGCCTGGAGTGGTGATAATGGATGGATGTCTTGAGCCACGGGCCAAGGATAGGAGCTGGCAGACGCCGGAATAGCGATGGATATAGAAGAGTATGGGGCAGGAAAGAAAGAGAGAAGGGGAGGGGTTGACTAGGATTAATTCCAGAGGAAAAGTTTAAAAAGACTCCGAGGTCGAAAGTCGAAAGGAAAGGAAGGAAAATGGAAGAGCAAAGAAAATAAAGTAAGATAGTCCATACAATAATAGTAAGGTATGGTCTGAGGTCGGGTTGGATCTCACATCCATGGATCCCATGAATTGTCGTCGTCATAAGGACTGCTGCGGCCGGGGTTTTTTTTAGTGCAGGACCACCCATGGACACAATGGATCTGTCTGTGCATACGGACTTGCGGTTGGGTCAAACAGCCAGAGCTCCACTGAACTTATAGGGAGGTATGTAGGTACCTTAGTTGGCAAATCTCCAACGGGCGGGCGGGCACCTAATGGAAAAGAAACAAACTAAAAAGCCTCCCTCATCTCTAAGAAGAAATCCCTGCACAACCGGACTCTTTCACCCAACACAAACAAGGACTAACGCGTAGTAGATTAGATCTCGATTGGCAAAGCCAATTGAATGAACCATCCCAAAGATGCGCGCTCGTCACCCTGCGATTTACTGGTCCTCGGCTGAATATGTATGGCCGCAGGAAAATGTCAAGGGGTGAGGGCCCCCCTCCCCCCCCTATGGGCCTGGCATTTCGGGGATGAGAAGAATCAAGGCGTGCGTATTTAGACATGGGCGTGGTTCAAGGTTTGAGACTGAGTGTGCTGTACGGAGTAGAGAAACAGGAAATGGCTGCTCAAACTAAGACGCTCTTATGCATATCTCACTTTCTACTACGTGTAGCTGTAAACCGCAACTAAACCTTTGGTCGCTGATGAACCCGAGAATGCTCTTCCAATGATGATAATTGCCATCCATGACGGGCAGTGGACGTGGTGAGTGGTCATGATGGACCATGATGATGCTGAAACCCATCATTATTTCGGCTCTTGATGTTGGGTTCGTTCACGACAAGGCCAATCATCAAATGCGCGGGGTACCCTGCCATGTCCTGCTAATGCAAATGTGAAGTGACAATGCCAATTGACGGTCAGTGTTCGCGGCCAGATTCATCAACAGTGCTCGTTTCAGACTTTCATCTGCCATGGTTGGATTGTAAGCCCCATCATCATCATCATCATCATCATCACGACATGTACTGTAGTCGATGAGACTTTGAAGTCTGCGACCCCTCTCTTAGTTACTAGGTGATCCATCTTCCATCAAAACCGCCCATTTCGCCTCAAGCCCAGCTTCATCCAGTAAATTCCTATGCCATCATGGCCACGAGATTCTGCACAAGAATTGCGGCTTGTGCGCTTGTATTCGTAAGTTGGTGGAGCTGCCGCCCAAAGCCCTGGCTCCAGCTCCAACAAGCAGGCCAGTCCCTTGATCCTTTTGACATATCAACATCGTATTCATTGATCTCGTGTCACCTATAACTCTCCTTGTTTTCTCCCGACTGTCGTGCACTCTGACAGGATCTCGTGCTGAGCAAAACCTCTATTCTGCATAATCCTTATCTGCCGTATTGCCGGACGCCGCATCAACTTACGAGCTTTTGCAACCCGCGTAGTCGCCAGTCCACAAGCCTAACTACGTACCTAGGTAGGTAAGGTAGGCAAACAAGGTTTGCTTGACAGGCTAGATAGGGCATCATGGAGCTTGCGATTGGCGTGCATCCAAGCCACCCGCTAGACGACGCAGCGTCCTCGTTCAGGATAAAAGCTCCAGCATTATGTACATATGAACTCCGATCGACTTATATCTCAAGGGATGGGCCGTTCTGGAACTTCCATCTTATAACAATCGTTGACGAACTTGCGTAATGGCACAGGAGAAGAAGCTGAGCAGGAAGCTTGGATATCTGAGTGATGCAGGCAATGTGCTCGACCGTCCAGTACAACAACTAATACAGCTCGCCGTTGACGGTTAACGAGCCACTTCAATCTGGCGTTAAGCGGCGTGGCATCTCATGGTGAAACCGTGATCATCCGTCAACATCTGGAAGATTGTCAGCAAAAGTCACCCTGCTCTCAGGCCAATGGCCGGCGAGTCCGTGAAGCTACAGGACGGCATTGCAACGGTTGTATTGAATCTACACTTGCAGGAGCTAAGTTAGGTAGTTTTCCATCCATAGAGGCCCCTGTCGAGAGACCCTTGACGACCTGCACTGCAGTCTGCAGCACCTCATGGATCATGTCATGTGGGTTTTGATGCTCAACACGAACGAACGACGCTGGCTCCAATGTGTTCTAAAAAAAAAAAAAAAAAAAAAAAAACCAACGCCCCCACTGATATCCATGCTTGATGATGGGCGATTACTGCGCTACATAAATTCAGGGACCAGACTAATAAAAGTTGCCGTCCTCCGTCATGTACCTGAGTAGTGGTATTCTATTTCATCCCCAGTTTAAACCACTGTTTCTTCACTGATATCACTTTATCTGCAGTTCTTAGATGCAAGGTCGATTAGTCATATGCCTCGGCACATGCAGTCAATTGATAGAGCTAGTCGTCATCGACTTCAGGTCAATTTGACTTTCGCCAACTAACTTACATAAACAGAGTCAACCCAATTCCTTCAAACCTTCACAGAACCCCGCCATTACCCCACGTTTATCCAACTCTGTTCACAGACACGCTATCCTCATTCTTATACAATCAGGAGGATGCAGACCACCTATTCAGCCTAAATAATCACATTTATAAGCCACTCTTTATGCCTAGCTGAGTTCAGGCCTCTAAAGGCAGTAAGGAAGGTAGCCTAATTATCTATAAGGATCCTGCCTTATCTAATAGCTTCTTCTAGCTTCTCTAGCTATAATAGCTCTTTATCTAGCTAATCTAATAATATCTTATAATCTAGAGAATCTAGATCTATATAATTAATTAAGTAAATTAGAGTATAGTTAAAAATAGCTATCTTAATTAAGCTAAACTAGTTCCTTAATAAGAAGTTCTTTATAATAGCTATAGCTATTATATAAACCTTATAGTAATCCTTACCTCTAGCCTGCCTTAAGGCTAATTTAATTATATTAATAAGGTTATAGTTAGTTATATAATAGGTCTAATTAGCCTGCAGGCTATTATAAATAGGTATTATAATAGTAGCTATAATAGATATTAGTAACTGTAATTAATAGAGGGAAAGTCAGGTTAGGGAATGTACTTTGTAATAGATATACTAGGTATAGTATTCTTTTAGATAAGGTAAAGGAAGAAGGTTGATATAGCTGCTAAGGGACCTATAGGTAGTATTTATACTGCTTAGTTAAGGCAGCAATTGCACTACTTGAGGTAGATAAACCTTCTCTGATTTTAACTTCTGTAATTCTAGCTTACTATAGGGGCCTTATTATTTAAGCCTTTAATTGAAAAGTTAGAAGCTTAATAGCCTTATATAGGGCTAATAGTAATAAAAAAAAAATCTATTTCATGGCGGTTCCCTTGTTTGTGGATAACTCTGTCACCATCCCCCGCTGACCGCTCAATTGCATAGTAGGTTAGTAGCTTAGAGACACTTAGATAAGGAGGTTCCTAATATTTGGGAAATGGCATCCATTGTCCATGAGGCTGCTGAGGTCCAGTGCACACTGACATCGACAAGAGGAGCTGAGACTCGACATAGACCGCTTACAAATATTTGGACAATTTAAGAACCTTAAATCATTGCTGAAACATTGAAAGTTACTGGAAACCTACACCGGTCGACCGATATCCTTTCTGCAAGTGTGTTGTTCTGACCTGTTCGATCTCGCCCACCGTCTACAAGAATTGCACCTTTGAAGGTTTTCATGCCTGAGGTGGTGATAAGGAGTTCAATTGGTCTTGTGGTAAGTCTCACAGCACTCCGTATAGTCTCTCGAGTATCGCTTGAGACAACAGATAAAAGGCTTACTGTCAATTCCAAACAACGAGGTATGTCCGAACGACGGCTGGCGGCAGAAATGTTCAAATATAGGATACCTATCCCGCAAGATGCTATCTGACGAAAAAGAGCTGTTTAGTGATGTGAAATTTCCACTGAAGATGATTCGTCATGGTGTTCTAACTTGAGGCTTTGCTGCGCTTGCTTTTCAACATGTAGGCTATGGGTTGATATCCCTTACTTTGGTCTTGGATGCAACCTCATGGACTTGCTAAGGTGCTGATGAGAGCATCCTCTGCACCTTCAAATTACTCTCGATGTAAGTTGACTCAGTAATGATAAGTGTTGTTGTGACAGTGGTCATTCTCAACCCACAGTATCTAGGTAATCATCATGCCATGCTCAAGAGTGTACCAAGAGCTTGTCCTTTTTGTTTGGCTTAGTCTGGTATAATGAATCTATATGAATTTGGAGCAGTTTGTATTGTGATGTTGCAAATTCCACCACAAGGAGTACCAAAGTTGAGGCTTTGATTCGATGAGTTTAAATGGATGGCATTACGTGATACCAGAAATTGGCGGAATGAGGCCCTCTATAGTTCCTGTGTTTCAAGGTAAAGAAATGATTTCTCATACCCTGTTAAGAGTTTAAGTAGTGAGATGATAAATAAATCTCTCAAGTTACACAAATTCCGAGGTACGGTAGTTCTTACGGCCACTTGAGGTCCGAGGAAGATATCCCTCTTTCAACTACTAAGGTACCTACCTACTAGTTAGATCTCGGTAAGTTAGTAGAGGGGCACGACCAAACTACGGCCGGCAAGTAAACTGCCCGGGCAGACACTGAGACACAGCTGTATGGTCCACGCTAGCTTGTATTAGGTGAGCTTTGCCGTGACATCTACAAGTTGATACATAGGTAGGGGACATGATCTACGACAAGGAGTAATACAACACAAGGCACATTACCTACCTACCGTTTTCCCGTATATAAAGCTGTCATCTCGTATTTTAACTTGATAACTTGGCAATGATTTAGCTCCGAGAGTTTTATCTGCTCGTGATACTCTGCAATTGGTATGTATCAACAGTCATTGTTTGGCCAATCAGATCTGTCAACACTCATCGATAATTGACTATTTCTCATGATTAAATCGGTATTTTCGACCGCTTCACCGTCCCCCGCCGTCTGACCGCCTTCCCAAACAAGCAAAATCTTCCATCAGCGATTTCGGAAATCGGCCTTCGGTTTCCATTTTTCATAGGAGAGCTCCCCCCTCACGTCTCGTCCTCTTCCTTTAAACCGTCAAACGCCTCAGCTTTCTTTTGCACCCCGCAAAGGCAGAAGCAGAAGCAAAATACTGCCTTTTGCGTCTGGATTAGGTATATATATACATACACGCTTCCGTACAACCTCACACGAGCTCATTTGCAAGGTTCAATTGCTCAGCCGAGAGCAATACAACAAATAAACAGAGCTTCTTCACCTCCCAGTTGGTTTCCAAGGCGGGGATCTCCAAAGCAAAGCTCCACCATGTCTGACAACAACTCGCTCTTCGCGAGGCACTACATCGATTATGTCTACGCCCCTAGCCTGCTCCTCATCGTCGGCACTCTCATCGTTAAGAAGGAATGGGTTCCTTGGGCTCTTGTTGTCGCCGTACTTTTCGGCGCTTACAACTTCATGGCCTTCCGTAAGTTGCCGCCAGATCCCAAAGTCAATGTTGACTAACTTGGAGTCGCATCGCAGAGGTCAAGACAACTCTTAAGCCCGATGTCTTTCAGGAGTTCGAGCTCGAGGAGAAGACCATCGTCTCTCACAATGTCGCCATGTATGCCGCCCCGTCCTCGTTCTGTTCGTTCGGTATACTGATCTCACAATAGCTACCGCTTCAAGCTCCCCAGCCCCAAGCACATTCTCGGTCTTCCCATCGGCCAGCACATCTCAATTGGCGCTCCCTGCCCCCAGCCCGATGGCACTACCAAGGAGATTGTTCGTTCCTACACTCCCATCTCTGGTGACCACCAGCCTGGCCACGTCGACCTCTTGATCAAGTCTTATCCCCAGGGCAACATCTCCAAGCACATGGCATCTCTCACCGTCGGTCAGACCATCAAGGTCCGTGGCCCTAAGGGCGCCTTTGTCTACACTCCCAATATGGTTCGACACTTTGGTATGATTGCTGGCGGTACTGGAATCACTCCCATGCTCCAAGTCATCCGCGCCATTGTTCGCGGCCGAGCTGCCGGAGACAAGACCGAGGTCGACCTCATCTTTGCCAACGTTACTGCCCAGGATATCCTTCTCAAGGAGGACCTCGACACTCTCGCTAAGCAGGACTCTGGTATCCGCGTTCACTACGTCCTCGACAAGCCCGAGGAGGGTTGGACTGGCGGCGTTGGCTACGTCACTGCCGACATGATCGACGTAAGTTCTGGCGCGTCAACTTTGCTACTTTCAGCGACTGACCATGTTCTAGAAATATCTTCCCAAGCCTGCCGATGATGTCAAGATTCTTCTGTGCGGTCCTCCTCCCATGATTAGCGGTCTCAAGAAGGCAACAGAGAGCCTTGGCTTCAAGAAGGCCCGTCCTGTCAGCAAGCTCGTTGACCAGGTCTTTGCCTTCTAAGCATACCTATTTCTCCAGCTTCACAACCTGTGCCAATCCTTTACTCCTCTGAGTAAGGAACCATACAAGGCTTATCAATAGCAATGTAAAATCCAGCCACCTCAAATATAAATATATATATACAGAAAATGAGCTTACAAGAGACGGAATGATCCATAAAAGCTGAAGTTATGGGACACGGCCGCTGAGGAGGCGCACATCCTAGGAATAGATGAAGAACCACGACACGCGAAGACATGTCAATTCACGCCAGTTGTATACCACAATTTATTCACTTAATCTCAAGTATCATCTCTGTCGGGGCACACCACAGTCTAAATGGCCAATTGTGATAAACTCGCTTTCCATTCATCCCTACGCCATGATGTAAAAACCATCTAACTTATGATACAAACAATCCCAATCGGAGGGAATCCTTTTTCAGCTTATATTAGCAAAGTTACATTCTTAATTATCAACTCGTGGTTCCCTTTACTCGTCTTCGTCTGCCTCGGCCATGCTTGTATCTGCAGCAGGACGAGACTCGTCACCAGAAGCTTGCGCAGGTGCATCCCCATCCTCATTGTCCTCTTCGTCACTGTCAACGACACGTCCACGACGAGCTCGCTTGTGCTGTTGGCGCGGAGCGATCTCCTCCTCGTCATCGTCCTCGCCTTCCCGGTTGGCGCTGTCGTCGACCTCCATCTTGTCATCCTCGGTAACCTTCTCCTCAGCCTCAGATAGAGGTGTCTCTTCGCGATCGATGTTTCTCTCGGCACGCTCGAGCTCATCATCTTCGTTTTCGTTCTCTTCGTCGCTGTCAACAACAATCTCGGCCGACTTGAACTTGGATGATTCTTTCTTTGTCAGACGACGGCGCTTCTTTGTACGTTCCTCTTCTTCTTCGGACTCATCGTCTTGACGGTCACTCTTCTTCTTCTTCTTTCCTCCTGATCTCTTGGGCTTTGGTTCACCCGAGGCCCTTGGAGCGGTCTTCCGCTTTCGTTTTATCTTCTCTCCCGTCTCGCTATCAGTCGTCATTTCGGCCTCGGCGCGAGCCCGTTCCTCTTCAGCGCGCTTTTCAGCCAGAGCCTTATCTTGCGCAGCAATCTCCTCACGTTCTTTCCTAATCTTCTCTTGTCGCTCCCGTTCTGCTTCCAAAGCCTTTTGACGAGTTTCTTCACGGCGACGGAGCTCAGCCTCTCGTAGCTCTTTGGCTGCCTGTATTTTCTCCTTGTTCTTCTCCTCCCACTCTTTCTGCTTACCGATGGCTCGCTCAAGCTGTTTACGCAAGGTGTTACGGGCCATGTTTGCACGCTGCTCGACATCGTGCTTAGGGTAAGGGGTTTGCGGATGCGTCGCGATCTCATCCAGTGACGCGATAGCAGCCTCGAGGCCCTCAGCGGCCTTTTCGAGCTGCTCTGTCGAACGCTTGTTCTCTGGTAATCCTTGGACCATGGTAACAAGCTGGATTTGCACAAAAGCCACGTTGAACTTGTAATGCATCTGTTCAGGAGCAACCTCGAGAGCCTGTTCATTAGGAGTAAGCATATGTACAAAGTGCAACGAAGTATGAGAGCGGCCACTGACCTTCTGCGCACACTCAAGCGCCTTAATGTGTGCATCCACATCACGTTCGGTTCGTCCACGATTCAACCATGTTCGACCCAAACAAGCGAGGATTGTTGCATCGTTGGCTTTGCCATCTTTGGAAAGCGCAATCTCATAGTGCTCAATGGCCTTTGAGTATTGTCTGAGCTCAGCATATATGTGTCCCAGGTTAACATAGAGGTGGGAGTCCCTGATAGTTTCTCGGACCTTGTTGAAAATCCCCAGTGCCGCCTTGTAATCCTTCTTGTCCTCGACAAGAGCAATGGCCACGCCCTGCGCAGCATAAGCGTTCTTTGGATCCAGCGACAGCGCCTTGTCAAAAAACTCAACAGCCTTACCGTAGGTTGCACTTCGTTTTTGTTTTTCCGAGTCCGATTCACGGCGCATCTCTCGTGCCTGCATGAGATACAGATTACCCATGCCCACGAGAGCGTGTCTATCATGTTTGTCATAGTTTTGAAGCGTATGCTTGAAATGGCGGAACTCATTATCCTCGCCGAGGTTGGCTGGGCGTTTCCTTGAGCCAACTCGGCCCAGATACCAGCCGTACAAGGCCCGGACCTCCAAGTCGGTATTGTTCTCCTGGTACAACTTGGCGACAGCGTCGGGACCTTCCTTGTTTGGGTTCTTCCTGAGCTTGATATAGGCAAGTCTGGCGCGAGCATCTGTGTAATCGTCGTGGCGAGCTAAGAGACTTTCGTACACCTCGACAGCCTTGTCTGTGAGACCTCTAGATTCGTAGCTTCGAGCCAAGTTGAAGCTGATTGTGGATACTAGGGCATCTGTGTCCATATCAGGGTCCTTCTCGCCAATCTTCATGCAAGCACCTAGCGCGGCCTCAAACAGGTCACTCGCAAGCTCATGTTTCTCAGCTTGTGAGTGGAAACAACCGATGTTGTTAAGTAATTGAGGGGGCAGCGACTTGCGAAGCGCAGCCTTGATCTCGACCTCATCAGTGACATCTTCAGGTCGTTCAGATGCCGGGATCTGGTCCAATTCCAGTTGCTCAACTTGTTGCAAGCATTGCAGAGCCTTGTCAGGGTGATCCGTCTCATACAGGCGTGCCAAGTTGAGGAGAACTGAGGCATCTGGCGATAATGCCTTCTTCGGGTCCTTCCAAGCATTCCGTACGCCCTCGAGAAGCGTGGTTGCTTTCTTGAGTTCAGCAGACTTGTCCTCCTTGCTATCACTTACCTGGTTAGCGAAGACTTCCTCGGCGTACAGTGTGCCCAGGAGAATCATAGCCTCATGGTTCTTGGACTGTTGAATCATCTTTTCCAAACGAAGCTTGGCTTCTCCCAGGTCATTTTTCAAAACTGAGAGCTGAGCAACACCAAATTTAGCAGGAAGGTAGCCCGTCTCAGTACCTCCGCGAGCTTCATCGGCACGGCGATAGTAATCCGTCGCACGCTCCGTATCACCGTCATAATGCTCTTTTCTCGCAAGCATGTACCAGCCATCACTGGCAATGGCATTGACGTCTGTGTACTGAATAGCTTTGTGCGCCAGCTTGTCGGCATTGTCCCACGACTTTCGAGACAAGAAGTAGCCGGCAAAAGTCGAGCAGGTAAGGGGGAGGTTTTTGTCAAGTTTGAAAGACTTTTGCGTGTATTCCGTCATGGCCTTCTTGTAGAGCTTCAGGAATTCATCGCTGTTTACTGGTACGTGACCGCTCGCATCCAGGTAGTAGAGGCCGAGAAGAATGTTGGCAACCTTTGAATCAGGGTTGATCTCAATGCACCTCTGCCAAGCCATCTTGGCGTCATCCTTGAAGCCAAGCTGCCAGAAACAGCAGCCGATACCAATTCGGGGATCCGGGTCAACCAAGTCAGGCATCTTTTGCAGAACATCCTGGTAAATTGTGAGCGACTCGGGGTACTTGTGCATTGAGAATAAAGCACGAGCTTTCCCCATCAGTGCAAGCATGTTTTTTCCTTGGGAGACTCGCAGGGCATCGTCGAAGGACTTCACGGCAGTCTTAAGGAGCTCGTGCTTCTCGGAACCGATGCCTCCAGTAGTTTTGGACGGTGCCTGCAAAGAGGCTCGTAGAAGAAGGAGAACGCCGCGGGCGAGAAAGATGGGAGGAAACGATGGGTTGAGTCGAGCAGCATCGTTGAGGGAGGATGTCGCGAGCTGAAGATAATACTCCTTTGTCTTGGCCTCAGACACAGAGGTGCCCTCGGGTGCGACACGGGGAGCCTCTCTGCTCTTCCACAGATACATCCAACATAGACAACAGATCATGCTGACTTTATCGCGCGGGTTGGAACTGTTGCTTTGAATGGCGCTGCCGCCTCGCTGGAGCATCTCGATGGCATGATCGATCTTGTGTTGTTTGGCATAAGCTAGAGCGACGGTCATCCAGTAGGTTTTTGCGGCGCGCTCGTTCTCGAAGAGGGTACAGAGTTCGGTAGGGTCGTCGACAAGGTCCTCGAGGTCGATTTCGACAGCCTCATCTTCCTGGTCACCTTGCACGGGGATGTCGATGGCGGAAGGGATGTCAGTAAATCGGGTACTGACCGGCGTGGACCTTGTTCCACCATTGACACCATTCGCGGCGGCTGTTTGCGAAGAAGACATTGTGGGTAAAGAGTGGCGTGAGGATAAAAGAGTGGTGTTGTTCGTTCGGGAGTAAAAAAGTTGTTCGAGGAACGCGTCGCTTGGAGCTGGTAGCAATGCGCCTCGAGTTAAAGGAGGATCAGCTCATCGAGTGGTTCATAGACCAAGTGACATAATCAATCGCAGAATCTAAGCGAGCCTGTGTGATATTATCTACGCGGGCGAGAGGAAGGCGGGTTGTGATGATGGCGTAGGAAGTTTTGGGCGTATCAACTTGGTCTTGGTCTTGTTGCATTCGCGATGAAAGAGAATCTGAGAAGCTGCACCCAGACAGGTCTTGAAATGCGGTACGTACTTCGGACCTATTAGTGGGGCAAGAACCACTCTCTGATTGGCCAATGACTTACACGACGAAATCTCCAGCTTGAGGTGACCACAATCGATGAGACGGTAAGGCTCTTGAATAGTAAATTTTAATAGAAGAAACTTGAGCTAATAGTAGCACTATGACAATATATGTAAATATTTCTACTTAGTTTGCTGCAAATAGGACCGTTTATGCCTTTGTAGACTATATAACAATGGTTTACTATATATATCATAATAGAGCAAATAAAGGCAGTAGCTGTTTTCCCTATAAGTGTCTATATTACTGATTATCCTGTCTTGTATCTCATGGCTCTTATTAATATCCTATGTATTTGTTTTTCTTAGCTCATAGGCTACATGAGTCAGAAAAGAGCATGTTTCTATGCAGTGTATCTCCCTCTGTTCATACTTCTCGAACATCACTATCGTTATGTATGGCATCACCATCCCTCCAGCCGCTCCAGACTTTCTTTCTCAAGTGCAAAACACTAATGCCTCTATATAGATAGTCATATCACTTGAATCGCTCATAGGCCCGAGGTGGTGGCCGGGCGAACACTAGGCATCTGGCAGACAGTGTCAGCCAACTTTACTAATGATGAGTTCTCAGGCTCGGATATCCATATCTCTCCTGAGGTTTCAGCCATTTTTCATTAGAGGCATATAATAATCTCATTTCTCTTCTTCCTCCATGCCGTCAATAACTCATGGGAAAGATATCATCTTCTTCGTCCTCGTCCATCCCCTGGGAGGACTTTCTCTCCAACTTCTTCATCCACTCAAGTTTGCGAGGTTCAATCAATCTTTCACTTAGGTGCCGATAAAACAGTCCGGATAGCTTCGGTTCGATGGCCCCCGTTCCTCCTATCAACCGGGCGGGCATCGCCTGGCCCAACATAGTGAGTCTTTATGTTCGAGGTCACAAGTGTTTGGGTTGGGACTGCCTGACTCCCTCTGAACAAGCAGGTATCATCACCAGTGCTACAGTCATCCTGATCGTTCTTCTCTTTGCCTACATGTATTACTTGGGAAGAATAACGACAGCTCACCAGGAAATTGTGCTCCGCCGCCAACGGAGGCGTAGAAGACGCTCGCTCGCCCTCGCCCCGACTGTTTCACTAGTACAACTACCTCCTGTTCCGAGATTCCCAAGCCAACAGGTATCATATCAGCCTGTGCTCTATCACACACCTCTCGCCCCTCTCGCTCCAGTTGCCCTCCCGCGTCTTCAGGGTCCTTCGGGAGTGATGCCTCAGCAGCAGATCCCAGTGTTTCTACCTGTTCAGCCAACTACGTATGTTCAACCACAGCCAGTATTTCAACCTATGACTCGCCAGAATGAGCCAGTCAGACCAATGCAGTGTTTTGGGTCATTTCCAGCTTCTATGTCTTCAAGCGGTTTACCCCCTCGGCATCCTTCATGGCGTCAGCGTCTCTGTCGAGTATTTGGGCTTCCTCTCGGAAGAGCTTCGACCGTGGACAGTCAATCAGTTCCCGGAACCCCTCCCATGCCACAGCCTCAGCTTGAAGGCTCTCATCGGGAATCGAACGCATACAGATCTATGGATAAACAAACAGAGGCTCGTAAAGAACCTCGCACCAGTCAAGACCTTGGGCACAATGGTGGTCCCTCGGATCACTCTCGGGGAAGTGATGGGAGCGACACAGCTGGCAGTGATAGAATCCGGTCGCCAGGTTCTGCTGCAGCGACAGTTCATAGTGACGATTACGACCTAATCTCCAATGTGCAACTGCCGCATACTCATCAGAACGCATCCGATGGGCAAAAATCTCGCGCACAAACAAATCTGTCAAACTCCAATGATAGCAACCTGTCAGATTATCACAACACTTTGGCCATGCTACCTCTTAGACCCCCTTTCAATCCCATGGAAAGGCCACCGACTCCCAAGTCTGAAATTGTGGACGCTCGACAGCATATTGACCAACTCGAAGCTGTGAGGCCTGGGTAGGGTACGCTCGTAAATCAGATTCATATTGTACTAACATACCATCAGGCAACAATCTCGTGCTTACACGCCAACATTGTTCCATCAGTCACCCGTTAGGACATATCATCCTGAGTGCGAGCAGCACCACCGAGGTCGTGAGATGCACAGAAGAAATTGGGACAGCACGTTAGTTCATGGGTTCGCATTCTTGGCTTTGATTGATACTGATCTATTGAGTTAGGCATACCAATGCAAACTGCATGACTGAAGGCATGACTGGCCCTTCAACACCTCAGCCTACTCATCAAGGGGGCGGCATCTACTAGCCATGTGCTCGAGACTTGAACACAACATGTGGCTTGTGAGTCTATGACATGTGATTTCGGTTGCTTAAAAGAGTAGAATTGCAAGGCATTGAACTAAGGGATCTAGTAAGAAGAACTATATTTCTTGGCAGGGATGTGTTGGCAGTTAATGGGTCATCAATAACAAGGTTGTTAGTGTTATAATTGAGTCAATGTAAGGGTCGACAACCATTGTAACAGCTACACCCAGGCTCCGCCGGGGCCACAGGCAACCAGCTTTCCACTTTCCATTTCCTATGCTGCTGGCCAGGTCTCCAATGAAACAAGGAGTCAAAAGAAACTAGTCCCAAGGATTAGTAGACTTGGAGTAATACCACCTCGGTCTTTTGGTCATCAGGGTAGAAATCACTACGTATGTGTATATGAAAAGCGACGTCCAAAGACGTGGAATAAGGTCACGTGCCCACCAGCACATTAACTACCTTACCCTATACTGGTTCTCCGCTCTCGGAGCTCCATAGAAATTTCCTGTGTGACACATTGAAAGCCACAAGCCATATTCATTCATTCTTAAATGGCCTTAGACCGTCGCTCTGTTACATCTGTGGACGACATATCGAGAGTTTGAATTTATCAACGCCCTTGGCCGCTCAATCCTTTTGCATCATTCATTCATTGGCTGTAACTGCCAGGAATTTTCCCTGCATTGCGTACAAGTTCAGCCGGTATAATGTCGCTACCTGACCCTACTGAAGATCTCGACTGGGGAGGCTACATTGGAGGCATTCATGAGATATTCCACAAGAATGCCGTGGCTCATCCTGACAGGCTTTGTGTGACAGAGACTGTGACCTCGAAGTGGGTTGATGATGTCCCCTTGCATTGAAACATGGTCGCAATTGCATCAGTTGCTAACAACGCATGCAGGGCGCCAACAAGAACCTATACCTACCGCCAAATTGATGAAGCAAGTAACAACATCGCAAATTATTTACGCGACTCAGGCATCCAGAATGGAGACGTAGTCATGATCTTTGCGCACCGCTCAGTTGAATTGGTCTGTGCATACATGGGAACCCTGGCTGCTGGTGCCATCGTCACTGTCCTTGATCCTCAGTACCCCCCACAAAGACAACAAAGTATGGTATACACCGGGCGGGAACGAGAATCAGCATTAACTAACGCGCCATACAGTCTATCTCCAAGTTTCTAAGCCCAAGGCGCTCATCTCCATTCGCAAGGCTACGGAGGAGAGCGGGTAAGGCCAACCCCAACTCTCGATGACCCGAGAGCTTCCCTGATTAACGTCTTGACACAGTCCTCTTGCTCCTCTCGTCCAAAAGTGCATTGATGATGAACTTGCCATTAAGATCAAGATCCCAGACCTCCGCTTCACCGAAGATGGCGAGTTGATTGCCGGCGAAGACAGTACTGATATCTTCGCCAACGTTAAGGAGAGGGCCTCAACACCTCCCGATGTGCTCATTGGACCCGACTCTAACTGTACACTGTCATTCACGAGCGGAACGCAAGGATTGCCTAAGTACGAGTTTTTGTTTTCTCTTTGCTCCAGCTTGCTAAGGGCTTGAACCTTTATTAACATTTAATAGGGGCGTGCTTGGCCGTCATTACAGTCTAGCAAAGTATTTCCCGTGGATGGCTGAAAGGTTCGGCCTCTCATCAGAAAGCGTATTCGCCTGCCTTTCCGGAATTGCCCATGACCCAATCCAGCGAGGTACGGGATTCATTCACTATGTGTTGAACAGATGTGACTAATTCTGGCCTCAGATATCATGACGCCTCTGGCCTTGGGCGCAAGTCTAATCCTGCCCGCCAAGGAGGATATCCAGCACGTAAGGTTGAGCGAATGGATGAGAAAGTGGTCACCAACGACAACTCACCTTACGCCTGCCATGGGACAGATTCTGGTTGGTGGCGCCACAGCGCAGTTTCCCAGCCTGCGCCAGGTCTTCTTCGTTGGTGACGTCCTCACTACTCGCGACTGTAGGAGTCTTCGTCAGCTAGGTCCCGCCTGCACCATCATCAACATGTATGGAACCACAGAAACTTCTCGCGCTGTATCCTACTTTGAGGTCCCTTCCGCCCGGGAGGACCCTGCAGCTCTGGACTCACTCGGCGACTCTATCCCCGCTGGCTGGGGCATGAAGGGCGTCCAGGTATTGGTTGTGGATCGAGAAGATCACACCAAGATCTGTCCGATCGGTGTGGTTGGAGAGATTTATATCCGCGCTGCTGGTCTTGCCGAAGGATACCTTAATGATCCCGAGAAGAACAAGGAGAAGTTCATTGATAACTGGTTCGTTGATAACAAGAAGTGGGTGGAGGCAGACAAGGCCAATGATAAGGGCGAACCTTGGCGCAAGTACTACAAGGGGCCGCGAGACAGACTTTACGTCACAGGTGACCTTGGAGAATATCGACCAGACGGGGCTGTGCGTGTCCTGGGCCGTATGGACTCACAAGTTAAGGTGGCCAATGATTGATTCCATTGTGCGTTTTCACAAAGCTAACTCTGACAGATCCGTGGATTCCGCATTGAACTCAACGAGATTGATGCGAACCTTGGTGGCAGTCCTCTGATCCGAGACTGCAAGACACTGGTTCGAAGAGATCGTAATGAGGAGCCGACACTTGTCAGCTACATTGTGCCTGAGATCGCTGAATGGAAGCGTTGGCTTGAGACTCAGGGCCTCCAGGACATCGACGAAGAGGGTGTAGAAATGGGACCCTGTACTGTCTACCTCAAGAGGTTCCGCCGTATCCAGGCCGAGGTGCGAGACCACCTCAAGTCTCGCTTACCGGCGCACTCCGTTCCTTCGATCTACATTGTTTTGCAGAAGCTGCCTCTGAACCCGAACGGAAAGGTTGACTCCCCTAATCTTCCTTTCCCCGATGCCTCTCTCATGACAGAGGATGCTTCGGAAGAGGATCTGAAGAGTTGGGAGAGCCTATCTGAGACTGAAAAGACTATTGCGACACAATGGTCGACCCTAATCCCGGGTTTGAACGCCAAGATGGTCAGGTATGCTTCCACTGATAGTTCATATATCTACCATTTAAATACTGACCCTAGATTTCCAGGCCGGACTCAAGTTTCTTCGACTGTGGTGGCCACAGTCTTCTTGCCCAGCAACTGTTACTTAATATTCGCAAGGAACTGCGTGTCGATGTCACCATCGGTGTCCTCTATGCAAACCCCACTATTCGCGGCCTGGGCAGCGCAGTCGACAGTCTTCGCAGCGGCCAGGCTGTCACAGTCGACCACTCTAACGATAATGTTTACTCTGACTCTCTCGATGAGCTTACCAAAACTCTAGACGCGAAGTACCAAAGCGCGGACCCCGATGCTCTGAGCCCTTCTAACGGCGCCACCTTCTTTCTTACCGGGGCTACTGGCTTTCTCGGTGCATACCTAGCCAAGGATATACTGGACAGAAAGAACACTAAGCTGATCGCTTGTATCCGGGGAGCCAAGGACCTTAAGTTTGCAAAGGAGCGTCTTGTAAGATCCCTCAAGGGCTACGGTCTCTGGCAAGACTCTTGGGCTGAAAGGATCTCGTGCGTTATTGGTGATCTCTCTAAGCCTCGTCTTGGCCTTGACGATGCTAGCTGGAAGCATGTCGCTGATACGGCTGATGCATTTATCCACAACGCTGCGTACGTCCACTGGATCGCTCGTTACGAACAGATGATGGGGCCGAATGTTCTCTCTACTATCGACGCCATGAAGCTCTGTAATGAGGGCAAGCCCAAGCTCTTCTCATTCGTCTCCTCAACTTCGACCCTCGACACCGACTACTATATCAACCTGTCCGACGCCCAGACAGCTACCGGCCGAGGCGCCGTCCTTGAGTCCGATGACTTGCTCCCCAACCGCACCGGTCTAGGCACCGGCTACGGGCAAACTAAGTGGGTGTCTGAGCAACTCGTCCGCGAGGCCGGCCGCCGTGGTCTCCGTGGCGCAATCGTCCGACCAGGCTACATCCTTGGCAGCCGCAACAGCGGTGTCTCCAACACCGACGATTGGATCGTACGCCTCTTGAAAGGCTGTTGCCAGCTTGGTGCTCGTCCTCGCATCATCAACTCGGTCAATGCTGTCCCTGTCGATCACGTCGCACGCGTTGTTGTCGCTTCGACGCTGAACCCTCTCCCTGGCATGAACGTGGTGCATGTTACTGCTCACCCCCGTCTGCGGATGAACGAGCTCCTCTCTGCACTAAGTTACTACGGTTACGAAGTACCCGAGGTAGACTATGACATCTGGAAGTCGCAGCTGGAAGAGTTTGTCTCGGCCGGAGCCGTGGAGAAGGATCAGGAGCAAAACGCATTGATGCCGCTATTCCATATGGCTACTGCAAATCTCCCAAGCACTACCCGTGCTCCTGAGCTAGATGATAGGAACGCTGTGGCTGTTCTTAGGGCCGATGCAGACCGCTGGACAGACATTGACGATAGCGCAGGAGACGGCATTTCTCGTGAGGATATCGGTAGGTATCTTCGGTACCTTGTTGAGATCAAGTTCATGGCCGCACCCACGGGTAGAGGACGTAAGCTGCCCGAGATTGACACCTCGATCGCCGAGGCGCAAGCACAGTGGGGAGTCGGTGGTCGCGGAGGTACCTCATAAGAAGGCTCTGTTGGATAGAGGCATCAAGTTATGTTTTCGTGACAAGGATACTTACTGTAGATAGGTAGCTATTCAACGCGGAGTGACTTGGGCGCGAAAGACGCGAGCATGAGACATCATTTTGTCACCTTTGAGCGTGACTTGTCTAGTAGAAAATCGGAGTAGAGAATTGACATTTGGTTACATAAAGCACCTATTTGGTAGGTTGACTGATGGAGTTCATGTGAATACCCATTTGACTCGGGCGGCCATTAAGGTAGAAAGGTTGTTCCACAACAGGCCCCTTGTCACCTGTCGGTAACCTACCTACCTACCCTAGGCACTTACGGTAGAGAGGAAATGATAACCTACCTAGGCCAACTTCAGCCATAGCCAACTCAGCCCAGCCCCATTCAACGTCATCCTATTCCCTTCATTCCCTGCCTCTAGGTACCTACTTAGGTAGGCACTACCTAACTAACCTTACTTCTACCGCCGACCGCGACATCCATCTTCGCCTGGGCTTCTTCTCATACATGCTCTGCTTATTTCTACTCCACGACCAGGAACAATAGGCCTGAATGTACCTAAGGTAGTCAGCTCCAGCGCATGAACCATCGTATCGTGTCGTTTCATTCGACCCATGCTTGCCCCTCCCCCGCTAGCTACGATCTACCTTGCGCTTGAAGCTCTCGTCCTTCACCCGCAGCCTACCAGCTTCTTTCTGTCCAGGCTCCCGGCTTAAACGCGCGCAATAGACCACCTTGAGTTGTATTGAGTACCTCTTTCCGCAACACCTGTCGCGATTGCCCTCAGCAAGTCGTCAGAATGTGGAATGACGAGGACAATAACCCTTACGGCACCAGCTTTGACAGGCGGGACTCGCAGTCATCGTCTGTCAATCCGACGTCCCCGTCAACTCGTAATTGTACGTCGATTACCCATACCATTTCACTAGACAGCATTCCCAAACCGTCGCTGAGATGGTTGATTCAATTCTGTCAGAGAACGAGGAAGAGATCAATGATACTTACGATTTTCTCTCAGACCAATCGTTTGAGCCACCTCAAACACCAACCTCTGGTAGCGATGACGAGCATGGCCAGTTTGGCCACGGCGGTGATGACGATGATGGGGACTCGGCGCAAGATCCCGGCCCCAAGCGCAAACCTGGTGGTTACGACAGTCGCATCGAGCAGATCCTATATGAGAACCCCAATTTATCTATCCTCATCACGGATGCTGGCAAGAGTCTAGAGAGCGGCGGCAGATACATCGTCTACACTATCAAGACTGGCGTACGTCCACCTCCTGCTAGTCCTCCGAGGTATTTCACTGACGACTACGTGACAGGATCTTGAAGTGCGCCGCCGATATTCAGAGTTCGCTTCTCTGCGGGATGCCCTTACCCGCCTTCACCCTACCTTAATTGTTCCTCCCATCCCTGAGAAGCACACGATGGCTGATTATGCTGCGAACCCCACGAATGCGAAGCAGGACCAGCAAATCATTGATCTTCGAAAGCGCATGTTGGCGGTCTTCTTAAATCGCTGCCGCCGAATGGACGAAATCCGAACAGATGGAGTTTGGTGGCGATTCCTGGACCCTAATGCTAGCTGGGTATGTCGTGTCTCTGAACACGCAGATGTCACTACTAACTGCTTAATAGAGCGAGGTCTTGCACTCTCATCCCGTGTCGTCAATTCCCAAGTCGATCTTGAAAGCGCCTCCACTGGACCCCGCAAACCCAACTCCCGCGCACAGCTACTTGCCAATCCCGGCAGCATCGGCAAAGCTCAAGACTGTGGCCGGTACCAATCACGATAATAGCTCGGGCCATATACAAGCAGGGCCTCACGCCTTTGGCCGGTTTCCACCTGAGGGTCACAATCTGGGCGAGCGGGAGCTGGACCCTTATTTCATTTCATACGAGTCTTCGATCAAGGAACTCGAACAGCTTCTCACTGGCCCAATGGAAAAGGTGAACAGACGAACCCTCAGTCATCTC
The DNA here is from genome assembly GCA_013183765.1 of Fusarium xylarioides. Taxonomy (NCBI): domain Eukaryota; kingdom Fungi; phylum Ascomycota; class Sordariomycetes; order Hypocreales; family Nectriaceae; genus Fusarium; species Fusarium xylarioides. The sequence continues at coordinate 7,061 of SRZU01000235.1, read as the reverse complement.
TCCTCATTGGCGGCCGATCTCTGTGAGCTAGGGTCCGTCTACAACGCCTTTGCGGTTTCAGAGCAGGCACCGTCACTCGGACCGGCCATTGAGCGAATAGGCCAGGCAGCTGATCTATCATATATCGCCACAGAGGAGCTCTCGGGTTCTCTAGGTGCTAGCTTTGCCGAACCCATGCGTGAGCATGCGCAATTTGCGGGTGTTGTTCGAAGTGTACTAAAGTATCGTGTGCTCAAGCGTGTGCAGCAAGACTTGACTAGCGAAGAGCTGAACAAGAAGCGAGCGCTGCTCGACCAACTAGAGCAGAGTGAAGCCGAGGCCCGAAGGATTGAGAATTACCTCTCCAGCAGTCAGCAAATATCACCACCACCAAAGCGATCGACGAGCCTTAAGGAGCCGTCGTCTCATCAACGGCGTGATGGTGGCCAGGACGACACCGAGTCCATCGACTCTGACTTTCCTGGGACCCACGGAGACTTTTCCTCACACACACCTTCAGCCAGTCAGGGGTTACCCGAAAGGAGTACCAGTGCGCCGTCTCATAAGAAGATGCCCAGTGGGAACTCGATAACGAACAAGATTTTTGGACCCATCCGACATGCAGTACAAGGGGTCGTTGACGTCGATCCAGAGAGGACACGCCGCGATTTGATTGGCAAGACGAGAGAGAGCATCGGTCAGTTAGAACAAGCTCAAGTTGTCTCGGAGCGCGATGTCAAAGAAGCCAGCGCGAGTGTTTTGAAGGATATGAAGCGATTCCAAAAGGACAAGGAGGACGACTTGCGACGCTACATGGTGAGTTTATGAGCTCAGTCTTGACTAATCGCTAACATCCACCAGCTCGCCTATGCTCAGAGCCAGATCGAGTGGGCCAAGAAAAGTAAGCAACAATGGGAGGAAGCTCGAGCAGAGGTAGAGAAGATTGACGAGTCCTAAACATGTTATATTCTGTTGTTTTGCTTGCCTGATGGATGGTCTGAAAGCCTTAGATGATAAGAAGAGAGGAATAATATTCCCATATAATTCGTTGCGTTCTTCTCTGCTGCGGTCTCTGCACCGACGCTTATGTTCCTTATAGTGGAGTCTATCGTGAAATTGTGTGTAGTCCTATTCCGATGAATTATTGGTCTCGCCAGGAGAGCCACTGAAGACCATATAAGTGTCACAGAATGCATATCTTGCAAATAAACATTGCACGTCGGCTCTGAAGAAAAAGAACAAGAAAAAAAGTGCTTTAATGAAATATAATATATATACCTATGTTTAGGTCCAGCCTAAATGGCTGCCTACCTCGACTTCTTTGGTGTACCTATGCTAGTGGGAGGTCGAATCTCCATTCCTCTCACCAGTTTACTACCCAACAGAAAAGAGCGACAGAGCAAAAATCCTATTTTCTTTTCTTTAAAAAAATAAATAAAACAATGATGAAAATCAAAACCAACACTCTCAAATACTCTCAAAGAGTTCCTATATCCCAAAAAGAGTACCTACGCTCCATGTTGTACCTCAATTGGAGGTTGGGAGCACACAATGAGGTACCTAACCTGTATACGATCCTGTAAGTGTTCCTTATCGATAAGCATTTATCACAAAGGACAGTAGCTTCATTGTCGCAACAACAATCAAACCTCCGCCAGTGCACTCCTCACCACAGTCATCGCGATGGCCCAACAAGATGGGCCCATCGCCTCTATCGCGGAGCCAGGCATCAAGGCTCAAGGACAACTACTCCACGAAATGCGCAAGGAGGTCGCAAACCTTCTCAACAGGTCTGCTACTGGCTTTCCCGGTGCGCAGCCTGTGAGCTTCGCCCGTCAGCATCTCGAAGAGCTCGCTCAGCACGAGTAAGATTGACATGGAACGCTGTCTCGCTACCTAGAACCAACAGCTAACGGCGACCTTGTAGTTACTACGTAGTCGAAAAGTCCGACGGTATCAGATATCTCCTCTATTCGACGACAGACGAGAATGGAAACGAGGCTCACTACCTAATCGATCGCAAAAACGACTTCTGGTTCATCACGAACAGGAGCCTGCACTTTCCTCTCGAGAACTCCCCAGAAGCATTCCACACGAACACGTTGATCGACGGTGAACTGGTTTGGGACACAGGCTCCGACGGGAAGCGCGTCCCCATGTTTCTGGTCTTTGACTGTCTGGTGCTGGATGGTGCCCTGCTCATGGAACGAACGCTCGACAAGCGGCTCGCATATTTCGACCAACGATTCTATCGCCCCTATAAGAAGCTTTATCAGGAATACCCTCAGGAACTAGAGTTCCAGCCCTTCTACGTGGAGATGAAGAAACCCCAGTTTGCCTACGCCATTGATATGATGTTCAGAGATATCCTCCCCAAGCTAAAGCACGGCAACGATGGCCTCATCTTCACCTGTCGCACCACTGCTTACAAACACGGCACCGACAACCACATCTTGAAATGGAAGCCGCCAGAGGAGAACACTGTAGACTGCCGCCTGTCCCTGGACTTTGTGGAAGTTGAGCCCAGCGACGAGGAGCGCCGCGAAGGCATCACTGATCCATTCATTGATTATGACAGCGTTCCCAAGGCTGATCTGTACGTCTATGCGGGCGGCAGCGGCCCCGAAAAGTACGAGTATTTCAACAGCGTGTTCATCTCCGAGGAGGAGTGGGAGACTCTCAAGTCGCTCAACGATCCGCTCAACTGGCGAGTGGTTGAATGTAACATCGATGAGCAGGGTCGGTGGCGTATCGTGCGCTTCCGTGACGATAAGAACGAGGCCAACCACATCAGCACAACTAAGAGTGTGCTTCAAAGCATCGAGGACCGGGTTTCGGAAAAGGACCTGTACAGAGCAGCTGGGGAAATCAAGAATGCCTGGAAGGCTCGGGCGAGCCGGGGCTCTGCAAGATAGAATGATCGACAGGCAAACACGGCGTCTGGGGATATTGGTTCTGTATCGATGGGGCAAGGCGTTGGGAAAGGATTATGGATAGGAGATTCTCATATTTCACCACTGAACTGCATAGCATCTCGCAAGTTTGATTTGGACAGACACATTTTCTTAAATACAGCCATAGCCTACATGAAACTAGGAGATATTAACAAACCTCAAGCAACATCAACATCAAGAGTTCGGTGCCGAAATTAAAAGTACCTATGCTGCGATATTGAACTTTTTAATCTATACCTAGTTCCAGGCGTCCCCTTATTCATTACCTAGGTACGCAGCATACCGCGAGCCAAGAGCGGATTTACAGATCATCTCAATTCCCTTTCCAGTTTGGATACCAAGTCAAATGCCAGTTCTGACCGCAGAAACCCCAATTCTCCTAACGTGGCCCTTGCACGCCTTGCAAGTGCTTTCTTGCCATCCCGTTCCTTGATCACGTTATCTCAAAAGGGCAGCATATGCGCCGATGACCCCGTCAAAGCTCAGAGCGCAAACATGATAATGGCCACCAGCATAACGGTGCAGCTAAGATTGGTGGTTCCGCTGGTACCTCCCCACCCACGAGGCTCGGGCTTCTTGGTGCCTCCTGAGACGACAACAGGAGTCGGAGTAGGCACAGTAGGCACAGCAGTAACGCTACCGGATGGACCTGGAAGTAAGGTATTGTTGGCGGTTGGGTAAGGTGGGTAAGCGGGAGGCGGAACCATGATGGTTGTTGTAGAGGTTGGGGGCACACCAGCAGTTTCGTAAACAGTCGTTGTGGTGCTACTGGTAGGAGAAACGGACACAGTGGGTGAACATTCAGGGCATTTGCTAGTCAAAGTGACGGTGATGAATGAGTCGGGAGCTGTGATGGTCTTCTCAACGGTGGTGTACTGGGTGACAGTACTCAGACCTTCCCGAGGTGGATAGAGACTTTGAATTGTAATAGTTGTGTGCGGTTTGGGGAGGGGGGAGGATACTTCGAAGGTATTCGTGGTGGTCTCAGCACTGGAGCTGGTGAGGGCATCAGATGAACCAACAGTGAGAGAAAAGTCGGTTTTGCTCTCAGTCACAGTCTGTGGGTTACCGGTGACGACTGCATCGGATGGACCACTGGTGAGAGAGAAATCAGTCTCGTTCTCGGTCACAGTCTCTGGGTTACCGGTGACGACTGCATCGGATGGACCACTGGTAAGAGAGAAATCAGTCTCGTTCTCGGTCACAGTCTCTGGGTTGCCGGTCACAGTGGCTCCAACAGCATCACCCAAGGAGCCCTGGGAGACCTGGTCGTTAGGTACAGTAACCGTGTAGCTCTCGGTCATGGTAACGATCTGAACCTCACAGTACTCGATAGTACTCTCCCGTGTGGTGACAGAAACAGACAGGGCTTCACCAGGCACAGTGACATGGCGGGTTCCAGTAACGGTTGCAATCTCGGTGACCACATCAGCATTCGAGGTGTAGCTGACGCCATAGATTGTAGATAGAGCCGTCTTAGTCCTATTTCTAGGTCAGTGGCTCCTCGGACATCATAAAAGTACCTGGGAGTCGGGGACATACGAGATTGGGTATGAACCACCGGTGCTCTCGAGATGGCGAGCAATGTTGTGCACCTGATCACCTGAACGATCATAGGTAGTTGCGTTTCCCAGATCCAGTAAACGGAGGTTGGCTATTACTTGGTCAGTTTGTCGCAAGCCGCCGCGGAAACAGCAAGTCCCAAAAACATACCATAGACTGCGCCAACAACACCCATGCCAAACATGACGGGAAATGCACATATGATAATCAGAAAAGCAACACACAGCGGGACAAAGAATCGAAATCTCTTCTGCTTGCCACCCCGGGACATTTGAGGAGTTTGGGCAGAGCCCTTCTCGGAATCCATCAAGTCCGCCACTAGAGATGGAGTCAGCCTTGGGGAGTACTGGAAAGCAGCTGTGGACGTACTCGGATCAAAATTAATAGTGAGTAATACTGGATAATCAAAGTCACTGCTAGTGAGATTAGCAAGCTATTCGTAAGGTAAACAAAAGGACACGAGCGCAGTTCGTGATGAGGCCATGCAGACCTGACACCCGAGACCGAGTGAAAGACAGTGCTATAAGTAGTAAAAGAATAGACAATGAAACAACAGATACATACCGGTTGTGTGGATAGAATAAGGCCTTTTCTGGTTGGAAAGACAAATTATGTTAGACGACGTTGGAGTAACGAAGTTTGGAAGATGGAGGAGTAGAGTAGAAACGAGGGAGGAGAAGAGGAAGATGTAGTGAGGGTGGGAGAGGGAAAGGAGCGGACGGCCTGTTGAGTGATTTAAGGAAAGAAGTAGGGCTGGAAGGAGGTTCCTTGGCGGCGAGAGAAGGCAAAATAAATAAACAGAGCAGGAGAGGCAGTGATTCATCATGGCAACAAGCAAGAGCAGGGCCGCATATTGCTCTGCTGGCAGCTGGCAGCTGGCAGCCAGTGGCAGACTTAACTCTTGCAATAGCTCTTAACATCCTGTCTTTTAGCACCTACCTTAGGAGAATGGAGTTTCGAAGTGAAGCAGCGATCATTAATCTTGAAGAACGGAGAATATTGGCTTACGGCGATTTCAGTTGCCTTATTCCGCCTTTAGTCGAGTGTCAGATGGGAGTTGAATAGATCTTCCAATGGAAATGCGACTAAAAAGACCAGCCTGTTTTAAAGAGAGAAGAGGCATGGAATAAGATGAAAGGAAAAGAGGTCGCAATCTTCTTCTAAAGGGGCAACGGCTCAACTTGTACGCAACAGCTTACCACCAAAGCACTACAGGCAGTCGAGATAACCCACGCAACATTATCTTCCATTTCAATCCACGGATGGTCCCCCCTCATAGGCGAGTACAAGTTAATTATCCCGTGGGCTGCCACTTACAGGCTAGCAAAATGATTCGACACACGGCAAACGATGCGGCCAAACTTGTGCAACAGACATCTATCCTGAATTACTCTAGGCCGAAACCGCGAGGGAACTTTCTAGCATGAAACCTCATGATGGAGGCTCTGTGTGTCAGATTCGCCTCACGGTGAAATGAAGCAAATATACCCATGGTCGTACATAAACGGCTCTGTTGCAACGATTCGATGTATCACCGTGTTCGCAACACTTGTATCCAATGCCGTGCATGTACGTACCAGCAGAGCCAGCCGAGTTGAATTGTCGGTTAATTGATGAGCTTCTAGATATGAAGATAAATATGTGATGACAGGGTAATACAGGAAAGGTAGTGCTCGTGGTGTTGCTGTCTCTCAACTCTCTCTTGAGAGCCGTTCACTTGGGACCTTTGCATATCTCTGTCCAAGGGTCATCCGCATTGACTTCAATTATCAACGTGGAGTTTGATTACCTTGGCAGTGGGTAGGTAGGCAGCTAACGGTATATATATCTAGAAGCTCTGCCTCAATATGGTATTCCCCTGGATTCCCGAACGACGCTTAACTGTCAGACGCCGTGGGCTACGTAATCCCCAATTAGAAGCCACGACCAGATGGCAAAATCGTGGTAGCTCACAATGGAGGTTTTAGTTGATTACTTTAACCTACCTAGGTAGGTATATCTATCTCCAAGACAGGGAGCATTCTAGCAAAGGACATGAATAGGGCGATCATGAGAAGAACAAATTAGTGTCTCAGTGTAAAGTTCCAGATCGGAGCCAAATCCCCGTCTCAGTCAATACATAAACCAACAATGACGTGCCATATTGTCGAAAAGGGGTTTAACAGTCGTGCAATTGTGTTACACAAAAAAAGAGAGACTTGAGGTTGAAGTTTTATATACCTGGTAAGCAAACATGAGCTCAGTAGAAGCATAAACATCGAGGGCATATCCTATTGGTGGGGGCAACTTCCCCGGGCTGTACCTAGGTTCAGGCAGTGACTCCAGTGAGTGACTCAATCAGGTATAGGTACCTAAGGTAGCTCGGCTTTCTGGTCGGGTGCTACCTTAGTACTAGGCTTTCCTACCTCAAGGTAGTAAGTACAGGCCTCAGGGGTCTATTTTGTTAAATTTGGCCCCACTTCTTCGTACCTCGCCACCGCTAGGTCATCTCGCCGGATTCTCATTGGGCACGGACCACCTAGGTACCTTTGCATACAAATTTATATGTAAAGGTACTTACCCCGC
>SRZU01000234.1:0-61855 GCA_013183765.1 Fusarium xylarioides | reverse complement strand
ACTGCTTATGTAACCCGACTTTTTCCTATGCAATTCTAGGGGCATTATCCTGCTTACGGAAACGTACGGGAGGTGTAAATCTACTACATTTTGGGTTTTGAAACATTGAGCCCTACAGACTTCCGTAAAAGCACCCTTGTAAAACAAGCTTAACTATAACCCGAAAACCTTCCATGTTCTTATTCATCTTTCTCATCCAAACGAGGACATTTTGATTGTTGGATCTCTATGTAATTGGTTGGCCTCTAAGTCGTCTCGTATTGATCGCATTCAATCTCCATAGCCACGCAACCTGGGGAATCTGACAGCCAACCAAAATCTTGCTTGACACTGGGATAAGCACCCAAAAACTCGGGTAACGATATCTCTAACCTTGTCAACGTATTCGTCGCATTCAGAAATGATGGAATTCGTGGCCTCGTTATTGTAAAAATGTATATAGAATTGATGCTAGGTGACGAGAGAAGGATGATCATAGCAAGACAAGTCAGCGATCTATACGAACATCAATATTTTTATACCATCTTTCTTTAAGTGCGAGAACAACTGAATCAATATGCAAGATCAAGAGTCCATCTGGATGTATGATCCATCCTTCCCACTTGCTGTGATTGGAACTGTTGTCTATGGCATTATCTTCCTTGCAATTGCATATCTCACTCTCATCAAATACCGAGCCTGGTACTTCATTGTTGTCGTTATAGGTTCAGCCATTGAAGTTGCCGCCTATAATCTCAGGATCCATTCTGTTCAAAACCAGTCAGAGATCGTGAGTTGGTCAGTTACCGTTGAGTAGTCTCTCATCTCTAACGAAGACGGCAGACGCCCTTTGTCTTAACTCTCGCTTACACGGTCCTCGCTCCGGTCCTTATTGCTGCTGGAAATTACCTTCTTATTAGCCGTCTTATCCTCGCCGTTCTTCCTCCATCACACCACCGCATCCTCCGAATTCCAGGCCGTCGCCTTACCCCGATATTTGTTTTCTGCGATGTGATCGCTTTTCTCATCCAAGGCAGCGGCTCTGGTATCGCAAGTTCGGATAACTGGCAAGGAGAAATGGAGAGGATTGGGGTCAAGATTCTAATAGTCGGACTGGCATTCCAGCTTGCGGCCTTCTCTCTGTTTCTTTGCGTTTTTAGACGTTTCCATATCCTTGCCCTTCGTATGGCTGTTGAGGATGCCCCTAGGGGTTGGCAGAAAGTTGTCCTTGCAGTTTACATCTCGAGTATCTTGATAATGGTAAGTCGTCTGGATATCGTTGCAACACAAGTTAACTTGGCAGGTTCGTTGCATCTTTCGTGTCGTTGAGTTTGCTGGAGGGAGAGATACATATGCCTTCAGCCATGAGTGGCTCTTCTGGGTTTTCGAAAGCTTGCCGATGGCTGTTGCTATAGGTATATTTTGTTTCTATCATCCAAGTCGATATCTTGGAAGACATGGCGCCAGGTCCAAGTCTGTTCGGACTGAAGATACTATCGAGCTTGCTCAGGGGCCCAAATAGTCTTCGCATAGACCTTCGATTGATCAAGAGTCGGCCGGGATATCTGGCAGGTTTTCCGACCACAGTCTTTCCGAGATTATATTAAATAGCACGGAAGACGAATCTAGGTTGGAAAGGTCGGTTTGGCAGTAGTTCGGTTGATTTTAGAAACATGTCTGTACCTAGGAGTGTTAATTGACTCTAAAGCTATATTACAGCTAAAGAAAGCGTCTCTCCTGCTGGTATAACTGTTCTACCATTGCTTAGAAAAAAAGGTTTCCAAACTTGGTCTTCGTCGTCAAACGAGTAATTGAGGCTGTTGATGAATCTCAGGGGCCACTCGCCATATTCGTAGTACTCAACAGGAAGCTTTCGGAGAATCCGCTGCACCCAGACCTTGGACATAGCTTTTCTACAGTAGTACCCTTTCTTCCCAGATGCAGATCTCTTGTCTCCTTCGACTGCCTTCCTGCTCATAACAAATTCAAGAACCAGCATGTGCAAAATGACGAGCTGTGAAGCATAATTCGTGGGGTTGATGAATGAAGCAAAATCGTTGCTGCTTAGGTTTCCAAGCCCATCATATAGGAACGCGAGTTCGTGGTAGCCTAAGAATTAGCAATAATACAACTAATGAATAAGGGAGACGAACTTTCGGCAGGGTTTGTTGATGCTAGGGTGGCGATTCTTTGCATATGGGCCAAGTATTTTAACTCAGCAACGCTGTGGCACAACGGACCAAGCTTCTGCACGCTTTGACAGAATCCCTCGGCGATGACTTTATCCAGATAATGATTCGTTTCATGGCCATCTTGTATTAGGGCCTTGATTCTTTCGAGGTAACTAACACGCCCGAACGTCTTGAAGATGGTATGATCCAGATCAACATGAGGTTGTGAACCGACGAGCCAACCTTATGAAGTAAGCAAAGGGGGCTGCAGGATTTACTGAGGATTAACTTACAGCCTCTGACCATCGTGAGAAAGTCTATGAGCCCGTCGTTCATGTATGCCGATTGAAAAGTCAAGTTGAGCATCGCTCCAAACGCTGCTTCGGCGTCCTGAATGGTGAGACCAGGTTTTGCGAGGTGCTTATTCAAGGCACTTATTGCAAGAACTCGATGTTTCAAGGCCGATTTCTCATACCCATTAGGAGAAATTAAACTTAGATGAGATGCTCCAAGCCCAAGCATAGAGTGCAGTAAGAAATCATACTTTTGCGTATTAGTCACACAATCGATAAATATGGCATTTGGCTTACTGAATGTGAACGCTGTGAAGCCATTTGCCACACTGTGAATCCATCTATGGGCAGTGGAGGATAGGCTTCAAAGAGGAAATGCCGAAAGAAGTTCAGATCGTTGTAATCGAACATAACCGGGTCAGTTCGCAGTGGTCGTGAGATGACAACCGCCGAGTTTTGACTACCATGTCTGGGCCTATTCAGGTATTCGCATTCCAGGCCTAAGCGTTCGCAGGCACCGCATTCTGGGGCGGTTAAGTCGCATTTTACTCTTCTTCGTTTGCAACTAGAGCAACCTGCTCGAGACTTGGTATGGCCTTTTCGAGGGATAGGACGCCTCTTGGTGACGACAGTAGAAGTATTGGAGTTGGTTAAGGAACCGGGCTTGGCGGATGCCGCAGACTCAGAGGACTGCATAGAGAATGTTAAAGAGGGTCAATTTTATGTCTTTGATTTGGGGTTAAGATCCATTAATGAATCCTGCTGGAGGTTCGGCGTATCTGATTACTCTGCGCGTAAGCCAAGGGAACTGGAATTCCTCCGATCCCTGTCAGACATCATTACAGGGCATCCAATCATGACGGTCAACATGCAAATCAAGTTCATCACAACAAACATCATCTGGTTCGAAGAATATACAGTACTTTTGATTATACATACATGGATATCATCTACCTGCATAACCAATCCTCGCAATGGTGAGATTGACAAGCATGTATTCATTCATTGCTCATCTATCTTCATCTAAAAGTCGTTGTCATCGGCTCCAGACACAATAACATTGTTAACCTTGAGGACCATGCGACATAATTGTGTGGCGAGCTGAAGCTGCTGCTTCTTGCCGATAAGAGGATCGATAACGAACGCGTCCTTCATGTTGTTGTTTCCGCGTCCCATGCAGTCAACGCCAAGCTTTCCTCGACCCTCAGGACCAGCCTTAACCTGCTGACTCTTGACCTCAGCCAGAGTAGCGATAGGGTTGAGACCACTGTTCTCGGCCAGGGTCATGGGGACGGTGTCGAGAGCCTCAGAGAAGGCACGCATGGCGTACTGCTCTAGACCGGGTGTCTTGACGGCCTCGTCCTCGACAGCCAGAGAGCAAGCAATCTCAGCAGCGCCACCACCGTAAACGACACGGTTGTCGCGGACCAGGTTTCGCACCACGCAGAGGGCATCATGTAGCGATCGCTTAGCCTCATCGATGATCTTGGTTGTTAGCATTATTTTCATCCTTGATTATCAACAGAACTCACCATCTTGTTGCTGCCTCGGACAAATACTGTAACAGCTCGTGTGTTGGCACACTCCTCAATGACAAGCATCTTCTCCCGTGTGGTGCCGAATGTCATCTCACGGACGATACCAGCACTGCCCAGCTTCTCGGCTGTAAGATCCTCAAATCTGGGAACAATTCGGCCGTTGGTAGCAATAGCAATCAACTCAATCTCAGGACCACCGACCCATCGGACGGCTGGTAGCTCGTTCTGGAGGAGAAGATGGTTGGCCTCGTCATCGAAACCCCACTGGCAAATAGCCAGGTTAGCACCTGTGTCCTTGATCTGCTGGATCATCTCAATAAATTTCTCCTTCTCATAGTTTTGCAACTTCTTGAACTCCTCGACGCTGGTAATATCCAGGTGGTGCTTGGTCTTGGGCTTCGGGGGCTCGAACGCGCATGTGAGAATGGCAATCTTGGCGTCTCGGACTTCTGAAGGCATCTGAGGGTGAGAAAAGTCCTTGTCGACAATGACGCCCTTGACGAGAAGAGTATCCTCGAGGGCTCCCCCGACCTTTCCATCAACCTTGATCAACTCGAAATCGACATCCTTTCGCTCAAGGTCGGCAACGGAGAGGACGGCATCAACGGCGATGTTGGCAAACTGGTCATGAGATTTGGACACAATCTTGCTGCCCAGACTTGTTCGGGCAACCTTGACAAGGTTGGAAGTCTCTTCTCGGGAGAACTCGATGGTGTCTGAAATCTTGTCGAGCTCAGCAACAGCGATATCGCAAGCTTGGTCGTAACCGTCGGCAATTCGAATAGGGTGGATTCCCTTGTCGATAAGATCGGCAGCCTGCTCCAACAGAGCACCAGCAAGGACAACAACACCGGTGGTACCATCACCAATCTCATCATCCTGAGACTTGGAAAGCTCCACTAGTAGCTTAGCAACGTGGTTTGTAATCTCCATCTGCTGTAGAATCGTAGCGCCATCGTTCGTCACGGTGATATCTCCATCGGGAGAGATGAGAATCTTGTCGAGTCCACGGGGTCCGAGAGAGGACTTAACGATATTGGCGACTGTTCGAGCGGCGAGAATATGGGACTTGACGGCTTCGTTACCAAACTGGCGCTTCTTCTTCCCCTGACTAAAAGATATTATTAGAAGGGTTGGAAATAACGGTGAGGCTGCAATGATGGTCAACTCACTCCCTGACGACAATGAAAGGTCGGCCTTGCTCATCCTTCATTACCGCCGCTGTTGTTGTTAGCTGAGAATCACCATCATGGCAAGTCGTCGCAATTACCATTCGACACATCCAAATCTGTCCCCTCGTTAGCTACCCCTCGCCCCTCATTGACAAAACTGTGCAGGACTCACTCAATGAATCCATTTTGACTGTGACTTGTCCACCCGTGGGGAGCTGTATCCGCTAGAGTAAAGGCGTTTACGGCGATGTCGAAAAAGTCCCAAGAAATATGGTGGTAGCCCGGAGCTTCTATCGTTTTCTTGATCGAATCTCCCAGCTCAATTTTTTGAAGATTTGGGTGCCTTGCACACCGATGCGCGGCGCGGGGAAACGAGATAGTCCGAACCAGGGGCTTAAAGGCGTTGACCCCGCTAGCCCCGCCACAGCCTTAGGCTTCAGCAGTTGGTTCAGTGAGATCATAAGTCGTGAGAGCGTGAACCCCACTACCAGCTTGCCCACACCAATGGTCGATACATCATTAAAACACATTCAGACCTTATCCTAAGTTAATCTTGGAACACAAACTCTCCAAAACAGATCGAGAAGTTGCTTGCGAGTGTTTCAAAGTTTACATTATTATTATTCTTCTTCTTTTCTGGCTATAAAAAGCCCCCGATACCCTCTGTTCTTCGTCCTCAGACTCTTCCCTCTATTAATACCCTCCAGTAACTGGGCCAGACCACATCTTTCAAACGAACCCATCTTTCGTCTTACCAGCCCAGCTAGACAAGATGTCGCGCCATCGAATCGTTCACACTTTCAATGCAAACGACATAGTATCCGAATTTGACGGAGATGACTATGAAGACGAAGTAGAAGACGAGCTCAGCCCAGAAGATCGCCAGGCCATGGAGGAGGGAACAGCAGAGGTCCGTCGAGCTCTGGGCACTGAAGCGAACAAGGTGACAAAAGCACAAATCGAGGAAGCTTTGTGGCACTATTACTACGATATCGACAAATCAGTCACATATTTAATGAAGACATTCATTGCTCCGGCTCCCAAACCAGCAAAGAAAGCTCCAGAAGGTATGTCAGTCTTTTTTTCTGCTTCGCAACGCCTTTTTGGGACTGGAGCAGACCACAGACGTCTGTCAAACGAGCATACGTCTATCATGGATCTTCCACCCGCTCTAGGAGTTCCGGCATGGCATTTTGACGACATGCCGTGGATGAACGTACCTGAAGAACGTCGAACTGTCTTTATTGAGCCAGAGCGTCCTCGTGGTGGCTTATTGGGAGGTGGCGAGGGGCCTCCCAAGATGTCAAAGCTTCAAGCTCTTGCGGCCGCTAGGAAGAAGAAGACCGAAGAGAAGAAGGAGCTTGAACGAGCCGGAAAGGGTCTGGAAAGACTTGCCATCAATGAGTCACAAAAAGAGAACCAGCCAATCTTGGGTCAAGTTCGCCAGGCTCCTGAACCTACGCTACAAGTCAAATCGCCACCCCAAGAGGAATCAACAGAGGTTAAAGCTGTCACCGACAACCAGAAAGACATCGATTCTACTCCTAAGGGATGGCTTATGGACGAGGACCTTCCGGTCATGATGCCTCGGGCTGCGCCATCCGCCTTTGCCAGGACGCTCTTTGGATCTGCTCCGTCCAAAGCCCCAAGGCCTGACGAGATTTTTGCTATGCCATACACATCCTCTCCCATTTATGTCGCCGAAGCTTTCGCCGAACCCAGTCCCGATGACGTGGTGCTCGCAGCTCAGGCGAAAGGTTCGAGTTTTGCAAGGACGAAATAATCGGCTAATCTAATTCCATTCAGCGGGAAAAAAGCCAGTGGCCAAGGCTCCTAAAAAGGCCCAGAAGGAGAAAGACAAGGACGTTTCTCAAGTCGAAAAGGACGTTGCGGAGTTGAATGTTGAGGCCCCACCACCTAAAAGCAAGGGGCTTGATGTTTTGAAGGAATATGAAAACAGTTCCAACAAGAGAAGTATCAGTTTTGTTGTAGTCGGTAAGTTCACCTCTCTTCACCTATGTTCTATGCTGATCGAGTAGGACATGTCGATGCTGGCAAGAGTACACTGATGGGCCGCTTGTTACTGGAACTTAAATTTGTTGAGAAGCACACTATTGATCGATACCGAAAGCAGGCTGAAAAGTCTGGCAAACAGTCTTTTGCCTTGGCATGGGTAATGGACCAAAGAAGTGAGGAGCGAGAACGCGGTGTCACTATCGACATTGCAACAAACCATTTTGAGACAGAAAAGACCAGCTTCACTATTCTTGATGCACCAGGTCACAGGGATTTTGTACCCAACATGATCGCAGGTGCCAGTCAAGCCGACTTTGCTATCTTGGTCATTGACGCAAATACTGGAGCCTACGAAAAGGGACTTAAGGGGCAGACCCGAGAACATGTGTTTCTCCTACGAAGTCTGGGTGTTCAAAGGCTTGTCATTGCTGTCAACAAGCTGGACATGGTCGGCTGGTCACAGGAGCGTTTTGACGAAATTGCCCAGCAGGTCAATGCATTCCTTGCTGGTCTTGGCTTCCAACCCAAAAACATTGATTTCATCCCTATATCTGGTCTTAACGGCGACAATCTTGTTCGTCGAACAGAAGACACAGCTGCATCGTGGTACACCGGCCCTACTCTGATTGAGGCTCTTGAAAACTCAGAGCCATCAACAACACGTGCTCTCAAGAACCCTTTCCGAATGGCTATTTCTGAGGTCTTCAGATCGCAGCTTGGCACAACGACTATTGCTGGTCGAGCTGACTCTGGCTCTGTTCAGATTGGCGATGCTCTATTAGTGCAGCCAAGTGGAGAAGAGGCATATGTCAAGTCAATAATGGTGGATTCGGACATGCAAGACTGGGCTGTTGCTGGACAAAGTGTCAGTGTCGCTTTGACTAACATCGACCCTATTCACATTCGAGTTGGCGATATGCTATGCCACACCCAAGATCCTATCAGCTGTGGTGATACTTTTACCATGAAAGCCATGGCGTTTGAGCATCTCATGCCCATGCCTGTTGATCTCCATCGTGGACGACTGCATTCAGCTGGACAGATCGTTTCGATCACAGCAACTTTGGACAAGGCTACTGGGGCAATTGTCAAGAAGAAACCCAGAGTTGTGCAGCCTGGTGGCGTTGCGAGAGTAGTTATCAAACTGGCGGCCAAGGTTCCTCTTGAGTCAGGGCAAAGAATTGTAATCCGAAGCGGAGGTGAAACTGTCGCTGCTGGTCTATTAGAGTAGTATCATTCATACAATAAAAGTTTCAGAAAAGATACTACTGATTGTGCATTTGGTGTCTTGAAAGTGAAGTCGCAATGAATCCTGGAGTCAGCTGGCTTTAGGGAGTACAAGAAAGCATTAGACCTCTTTCCTAAGTGGTCCAATGACTCGGCGAACTTTAGTATAAACCTTTGCAAGAGTACAATAAACTTAGCGGGACTTTTGCCTGTTTAATTTAGTTGCCAAATCAAGTAACCCAAGCCTTTTGCTCCCTAAGGCTCAATGATGCTCAGTAAGAGTAGTGTTCCCCTATTGTTCAGCTGCGGTCATACATACTGGGTTGAGTTTTATTTATGTCCAAGTTGATATCTAGAAGTGTTATTTGCAGTTGAGACTTGTGGCTGAGAGCTTATTCCAACAGACAGAACCTAGAGTTTTATTTATAAACATGCTATAGAAGCGTTTGCCATCCTTAACAGGGGAAATGATTATCAAATTATGACGTCCAGCTTGTCTATATCAACTCCGGGGTGTAGAATGTCCATTGCGATCAATCATTACCACATCCTGCCATGAATAAGAGCCCAAATCACAAACTCTATTAACAATCACACAACCATATATAGGCTTTCAAATCAAGATGCGTCATACGTGGTGCAAATTGCGGGATTGTCGAGATCGAATGAGAAATTCAAGTCGCATAATAATGATCTAAGTTACCGAGTGCCAAGAGAATATTTAGGATGTTATGTCAATCACATTCAGAGAATTGACGAAAGCAGATTTTATATGGAGACCAGACTTCACTATATGTCATGATGCGTTGAAGGAGCTTGAGAAACCTTGGTAAATACAGAACAACTAAGCTAAACTTGCGTGCGTCATGCACAACTAATCACGTATCACTAATCGTACAATCGGTTTTCACAATTCTCCAGACTCAGCAAAGGCTTTAGTCCAAAAGTCCCTTCTTTCCGTCACCGTCAGCATCTTTCATGGGGTTGAGTCGGTCGATCAGGGAAGGCTTCTTGCCAGTCTGCATGCCAACGCCAGAATGACCACGGGACTATGAATATTAGTTTAATTCAAATCATGATTGGTAAAAACACTTACGTGTTGACTGTTCAAGGGGTCGTTGTGAAGACCACCAGTCTTGACCTGGTCATACTCGCCGGTGTGAGGCTTGTTGAGACCAGCAGTGTTGGTGTTTCCAATACCACGGTTGCTGGAGCCAAAGTTGCTCACGTTACCAGTGGTACCGATAGACTCTACACCGGTTCCAGCACCAGCAGTTCCGGGAATACCGGAACCAGACTGAAGACCAGTGTTGCTACCAATTCCTCGGTTGCCTTCAAGTGTAGAGGGAGCAGCTGCAGCACCTTCACGGTTTTGGTGATGAGAGTGAGCGGCGGCAGCGGCTCCGGCTCCAACACCAGTACCAGTTGAGCTACCAAGGCCACGGTTCTTGGTCTTGGAGGACTTGCCCAAACCGCGAGACTCCTCGTCACTGGAGCTTATAGAGCTGCTGCTAGAGGCAGATCCACGACGTTCCTTGTGGCCAATACCGTGTCGGTGCTTGCGAGTAGCTGCAGCAGCCCCGGCGCCAGCTGCGGCACCAGCAGCCAGACCCTCAGTGTTACGTCCCATTCCATGACCCTCTCGGCCATCGAAGACCTGGTTTTCACCGTAATTGTCACCATGGCTATGAAGGTGCATAGATTTATCACCTTCCAGTTGTTCGCCCTGGAGCTCTCGTCGGTATGGCTTGGGGCACCCCTCAAACTCGGTGAGCTTCTGAGCTGCTCGCTCCTTCAAACCGCCACGCTCATGGGTGAATTCTTCCAGGGTCTTAGTTGGCAGAGTAGAAGTTCCATGATGAACGGGTGCTGCGTGATGGGTTTCGCTACCGATCAAGTTAGCTCAGTGTCCTCGTCCTCATCACGATCATCATATGTAACGCACTGAATGGGTATCGTGGTGTGAACAACGTGCGGCTGGACAGTCTCTTTATTAATTACGGGCTGCACATGCTCATGGACATGGTGATGAACTGTGGTTGTCGTTGTTAGCTTTGCTGTGAATTACTATGAAGCTTGGATGACTTACTTCGTTCGCCGGTGACAATGGGAGCAGCCTCAGTGGAGCGGGTGGTACTGTGGGTCTCAGTAGTATCTCTGTATTTAGCAGCTTCTCGGTCGAGTGTAGCTCGAGTGTCTTGCTCGTTGCCGTGGTGGAAAGTCTTGTGCTCTACAGGGACGAGGTTGTGGTGGTGCTGCTCGGGGCTGAGTTTGTTAGCAGTTACAAACATGTGAGAACGGGAAAGTCACTTACAGGGTCTCCTTGTGAGTAATAGGCTGAACGGTCGTATGATGGTGTTCTTGATGAACCTCCTTGTCAAGGGCAGTGGTCACTTGCTCATGCTGATGAGGCATAATATGCTCCTGAGTGACGTGGGGCTTAACATCTTCGTCGACAGTGGTTCTGTGCTTTCCATCATTGGAAAGGAAGCTAGAAACGGCCTGCTTTGCTTTCTCCATTGTGTATGATTTGGGTTGTGTGTTATAAGTGTGTGGGATTCAGGGGTTATTATTGATTGATGCTTGTTTCGCTGTGGCTTATATGCTGATGATGATGAGGATGAGAATATTGCTAAAGAAGTCGAGGTACGTTTAGGTTTATATACTTGAATACTCTTCACGTCGTCTCGTTGTCCGAACTGCCCGCCTCTTCATCATGGGCAGCATCATGGACGTCATCTCATAGCTCTAGCCTACGGTGAGTTCCAACGTGAGCTCCGAGCTATCGAGATTGTGGAGGAGCACATCGAAGCTCCAATGATGATGACCTCAAGCCTTCCATGTCATCCCGCGATCTTCATTTGGTGCGTGTCTTGGTCCCCACGGCTACCTCCACGTCAACGGAAGAGGTAGCTCCAGAGTCAGTGCGGCCTGACACCTGCAGCTCAACTACAGCTGAAAGAGGCCTTCATCGACGTCATGATCGAAGAACGATCTGAGCAGATAAAGGGCGAGGCTCAATGCATGTCTCACCCATCAGAGTGGATGGCGTGTTGAGCCTCAGCCGGTAGGAGCAGATGATCCGCAACCGGAAAGCATTGACGTGTCGAAATTGGTGATAACCTCGTCTAATTTCTCCGAAAGTCAAAGGGATGTGGGGGATAACAGGAAATGATGAGCAGGTTCTGCCAAGCAGAGCTGAGACAAGCCTGAGATGATCGAGCCTACAGCGCGCTAGTGAAGCTTAGCATTGCCAATCTGCAGATAGACGGCGTCATCGTGCCTCGCCTCGCCTCACACACGCAAACTTCCACCAGATCCTGCCCGTCGATCCCGACCGACTTCGCGATTCGGCCAATGGCGAAATAAGGTGATGTGATGTAAAGATGCTGTAACCACGATGCTTCATATCCTCAATGATGAAATGTGGTGTCTCTGAATCGAATCACATCACATCAGTCACATTTCATCACAGGCCAGAGAGACCACGCTTGTAAATTATGCGTAATATCACTAATACACTTCAGACTTCTCCAACCCTTGTTCCTGTTTCTGTCACTTTATCTCTTGTCCCATTGTTGCTGGGCACGTCCAATTAACGCGCCGATCTCATGGCGGGCCGTCTCAAAAATGCCATCAAGAAGAGGGCATCACGTCTTTTCCATGGAGCTGACACTTCCGAGGGTTCAGATTCGCAATCAGCAAGCAACAGGAACAGCTTGACTGAGTCGAGTAGGAACTCTCAGCCTCGACATCGGAAATCTCTGAGTCTACTGAGCAGGAGTTCAAAGGCTGACAGGCATACGGGCCCTGAAGCTTCACAGGCACAGCCTACGGTTGGAGCCCAGAACGCAGGCGACTTTCTAGCTCATCCGGCAATTCAACCGTTGAAAGCAGATCCAACGCCCAGAACGCCTAGACTAGAACGGCCTCGCCCCAGTCTAGAGCCGGAAGATGCTACTGGCTGGAGTGGGGATGAAACTGCTGAAGATGCATCCTATCGTAAATCTCAGCGGTATTCGACAGAGCCAAAACACTCCCAGGACACTACATACCAGACAGTGAGGCCAAACCAAGCAGAGAATACAGATGACCTTGAAACGAGGTTGTCGCGGCTGACTGTTTCTCCGAATGAATCAGCACTTCCTGAGATAGATATCGACCCTTTAACTCCGTTCGACCTCGTCGAAGAAACCAATCCTACTCAGGCAAGACTTTCACAATTGGCCATTGGCGAAGAAGGACCCGAATATGCAGCTACACGCATTAAGCCGTTATCCCAAGAGTCAGACGTCAACCTTCAGTCAAACTCAAGTCAAGAAGCGAATATACGTCAGAGCCTGGATGCTATTCACCCTAGAGACGCCGAGTTTGACCGTATAAATGAGGAAGTCCGCGCTTGCTCCAACGGCGAGGCCAACTTTCACCTCCAGAACAGCCTTGACTTTGACAGAACGGTTCACAATCGAGACCCGGTTGTTCATGAGCATATTAGGCCTCATGTTCATACAATTTACGAACCCAAGCGTACACGGTCTATCCACTACCATGAGCATCGAACCTTGATCCAGCCGATCAAAGACCCCAATCCAACGATTCTTCCAGAACAACATTGGCTTCAGGATGACAAGACTGGGGAAATCTATAGAATTCCTGATGAGTTGGGAAAGAAGTTGATGTAGACTGTATTTGACATTGCATATTCTTCCATGCACAAGCGAGGAGTAACAAGAGTTATGTTTATAGTTTTGACTTTCCAAACACAAACACTTTGAAAGGAGTTCTCTCAATATCTGTTTTTCCTTTAGGCACCTGTTGTATGACCTTTTAGTACTGTTGCAAGTTCGCCTGGATTGCTGTTAGCCATTGAGCGAGATGGTTTCAAGTCCCTAGTTGATCGAGACTCTCAGATTATCAACAACCCGGGCTGCTGAGATCAACGACTCTTCTCTTGTGTATTCTACACTTCAATAAGTTGGTGAAATTATCGATAATCGCAAGAGAAACATTACACAGTTTTACTAAGATCAACATGCTTGTTACATGTTGCCATTTCCAGCTCTTTTGGTTATTTCATGATACACTCAACACATTCGTGTTACAAGTTATAGAGAATTGGCAGTTCTAAATGCTTATCAAACTGCCACCTTATGAATCACAATACCCACAGGCTCACCTTTGTATGGCCGGACCCTTAAATACCTTCTCTAGCACACTTTCCCTTTACTTTCTTCTTTCTTCAGACACCTCCCTCCGCTCAGTCTGCCCATTTGGGCAAGACGTTACCCTACGCAACAATGCCCTCCCCTTTTCTCTGGCCCTTTGGACACTTCGTGGCAGATTTTTATTCTTCCTATCTGCACTCTCAACAACTCTGAGGTCGATAGGTCACTAGCGATCGGTGAGCCTAGTTGAGCCCTTCTCGAATTGATGAAGGATTCTTGGGTCGGGCTTCGTTTTACTCCCCGCCCCCTTACCCTTGAGAGACCGTCATGTCTCAGCCCAAAACCTCCTCCTTTGCCATCAAGCGCAGTGGCCCCTTGATAGTGTTCATATCATGGAAGGCTTCGGGCAATGTGATAAGAGCAAATCCATGACCTCTCTACACAATGGTCATAGCCACCTATAGAACTCCCTAAGTTGATTTAGTCTTGCCTAAATTTATTTACATTTACCTAATCTTACCTTAGTTGACCTAAGTTTACTTCCATTTACTTAAAGTTACCAAACCTTATGCCAGACTATATGTGATCAGCATATTAATATTCCACACTCAATGTATATTCCGGGGCTTTCACGACGAACATCAGAAACCCTCCGTTAACAGTTGTGTTATGATAACTTATTAAGATACTTGTAGCAGGACGCGATTCTGTTACAGCATGGTCCTGAAATACGGTGTATCTGTTTAGGTGAATCTGGTGATATCGACAGACTAATAACGAGTCGTCTGGATCAAGTTATTGCAGTGGAACTATATGGCTCATATCTAACCTAACTTTTGGCGTCATGCTCGACCAGATCCTGAATGGGCTCCTCATAGAAGACGAAACCTACTTAAAACTGTGAATTTGACATAGCGCAGTCTGTCAAGCTAATTCTCTATCCCCATCCACTCTAAAGAAGTATCAAGACAAACTCGAACTCCAGGATGAGAACAACTCCGCCGGTCAGGCTCAACCGAAAGAAGGCTGAAATGAAACGCAAAGAATTACTTTGAGGAGCAGTAGCCAGCGACTCCAGTCCTGTTGCTTGTAGTATCAATCCGAAACTCCGAACTTCAACAAGCTGTAAATAATGATAACCGCCATTGTTCAACTAATCGGGCTCACCAGCTCATTGTGTATCGCTCTGTCGATGGAATTGGCCATCTGTAAGAGGCAAAGAGCTTGGTTGCGTCACCCTAAATTGTATTTCCTAATCAACATAGGCTCTAATTTGAGTGTGTCCGTTATTAACCATCACTTCGCAGGCGTGAGACACGCCATCAACTCGGGCCTTGAAGGGAGCTTGTGGAGACAGAAACACCTAGAACTATCACCCTAGAAGGGGTGGCCAAGCAAATATCGTGCGTAACGCCTTGAAAGATGTCCATGTCATTCTGCAGAAGTGGCAGTTGAACAATCGATGCTCTATCTCATATGGTGTCTGCTGTATCAGTATGTGAGTATGACGCCCCAATTTTAGTATCCAGTGCTGCCGTTAGAGACGGAGGCAAAGCTGTTTACTCGTTATCGCTTTCCGTTTTGTCTTCCTCTTGGCCTTCCTTTGTGGTCCCTGTACTTGGCCACTTATCCTTACGTTGTTTCCCTTCATATGGCCATTTAGAAGACAAATGAGGTCGTATTAACACCTTTTTATGTGTAATCCTGATCACAAAAGCTTCAGACTCATAGTCGATTATATTCCATTAGGCCTCGTGTTAGAAATCCTAAAAAAGGATAAATGTCAATCTTAGCATACTTGTTCTTTTTGTGTGTATTATCATAAGAGCATTTAAAATAGCCTAAAGTTAGGAAAGGGAGAAGAGCATCGTGAAATCCAAAGGGATCATGACAGTCCATTCATGATGGTTCATGGTTGTCTAGGGTGGCGGGGTAACTTTGGCTCATCCAATCATAGCTCAAGGAATCATTCACTTGGGGAAAAAGTTCCAACGTGGTCTATCACGTACAGTACAACCTCTCGGGCAATACCATTGATGCGGATAACCATAATGTACTTACTTCTTGATAGCTCGTCGATGGTGCCGACCTTAGCGATTGGCGATATTAAGGGATATGAGGATCCTCTGTCATTGTCACACTCATCCAAAAGGACACCTTCGGAGCAAGGCTCCGAACCAGGACCAGGTTCTGCTGAGAATATTCTCGAAGCAAAGTAAAGAAGCCAACTGTACTTTCGAGCAAAGGAAGCATCTCAGCCTACAAGGTTCACCTCAATCTTTGTCACATTCGGTAGAATTAAACCAGGCAGAGGACTCGCATGACTCACGATGTGTGGAAACCTATAGAAAACCCACGCAATACTTTGTTCCAACACCTTCTTTGCAAATAACTTCAATGCTAGAATAGTGATACACAAGTGGCGTCTTACGCAGAGGCCAGCAATGACACACTGTCCCTGTAGATTGAGGCGCTCGGTGTTTAAGGTGCCAGGGTCAACAGCCTTGCCCTAAAACCCTCCAATAAACTCGTTCAAGAGAACTCTGAAATGGCGGCTTGCACAGTGTATACCTTGGGACCCCTGTCACGTGTGGGGAAAATTGGTTCCATGGTAAAGTATCCTGTAAATCTGGCCTTTTCGTTGATAGTGGACAGTTGTTTTTTTGGTAGACAAGCACCTTACTTAATAAAGTTGTCGGGCTTTCCTTTTCTTCCTTCAACCATTCAAAGATACCCCCTCTCTCCTCCATACCAAACAATTTGTGTGCAAGGCTCGAGACTCAGAAGCCTCTGCTTTACAATTGATTGATCACTTTTCTTTTCTTTTTCTATTTCAGAGTCTTGTTGCGCTTTCAAAAGCAGAGCAACTACAGAGAGCTCATCATGGCTCGTTCAAGGAGCTCGATGGCCCTTGGCCTGGGACTCCTTTGTTGGATCGCCCTCCTCTTCTCTCCTCTGGCCTTTGTCCAGACTGTTCAGGCCGACGAGGTCGATAACTACGGCACCGTCATCGGTATTGTACGTTTACCGCTTCTCGCCCACTCATCATGACCCCGCTAACTAGCTCAGGATCTTGGAACCACATACAGCTGTGTCGGTGTGATGCAGAAGGGCAAGGTCGAGATTCTCGTCAACGATCAGGGTAACCGAATCACTCCCTCTTACGTCGCCTTCACCGAGGACGAGCGTTTGGTTGGAGACGCCGCCAAGAACCAGGCCGCCGCTAACCCCACGAACACCATCTACGATATTAAGTATGCACACATGAACTCCTCTGATTGCATGGCACAATGCTAACTGTTTAGGCGCCTCATTGGCCGCAAGTACTCCGAGAAGACCCTCCAGGATGACATCAAGCACTTCCCCTTCAAGGTCGTCAACCGTGATGACCGACCCGTCGTCCAGGTCGAGGTTGATGGCGCTAAGAAGCAGTTCACTCCTGAGGAGATCTCTGCTATGGTTCTTGGCAAGATGAAGGAGGTCGCCGAGGGCTACCTCGGTAAGAAGGTCACCCACGCCGTCGTTACCGTCCCTGCCTACTTCAACGTAAGTTTGACTTTCTCCTCTTTCGAGCTGACCAGCTGGCTAACCCTTCGCAGGACAACCAGCGACAGGCCACCAAGGATGCCGGTATTATTGCCGGTCTCAACGTTCTCCGAATCGTCAACGAGCCCACCGCCGCCGCTATCGCCTACGGTCTTGACAAGACCGACGGTGAGCGACAGATCATTGTCTACGATCTCGGTGGTGGTACCTTCGATGTCTCCCTTCTCTCCATTGATGACGGTATCTTCGAGGTCCTGGCTACCGCTGGTGACACCCATCTCGGTGGTGAGGATTTTGATCAGCGAGTCATCAACTACTTCGCCGAGCAGTACAACCAGAAGAACAACGTCGACATTACCAAGGACCTCAAGGCCATGGGCAAGCTCAAGCGTGAGGCCGAGAAGGCCAAGCGTACTCTGTCTTCTCAGAAGAGCACCCGCATTGAGATCGAGGCTTTCCACAACGGCAAGGACTTCTCCGAGACCCTTACCCAGGCCAAGTTCGAGGAGCTCAACATTGACCTCTTCAAGAAGACCATGAAGCCTGTTGAGCAGGTTCTCAAGGACGCCAAGCTCAAGAAGTCCGACGTTGACGACATCGTTCTCGTCGGTGGTTCTACCCGTATCCCCAAGGTTCAGCAACTCATTGAGGACTTCTTCAACAAGAAGGCTTCCAAGGGCATCAACCCCGATGAGGCTGTTGCATTCGGTGCCGCGGTCCAGGCCGGAGTCCTTTCCGGTGAGGAGGGTACTTCTGGTGTCGTCCTCATGGATGTCAACCCCTTGACCCTTGGTATCGAGACCACTGGTGGAGTCATGACTAAGCTGATTCCCCGTAACACCGCTATCCCTACCCGCAAGAGCCAGATCTTCTCTACCGCTGCCGATAACCAGCCCGTGGTCCTGATCCAGGTCTTTGAGGGTGAGCGATCTCTTACCAAGGATAACAACATCCTCGGCAAGTTCGAGCTTACCGGTATTCCTCCCGCTCCTCGCGGCGTGCCTCAGATCGAGGTCTCTTTCGAGCTCGACGCCAACGGTATCCTCAAGGTCTCTGCCCACGACAAGGGCACCGGCAAGCAGGAGTCCATCACCATCACCAACGATAAGGGCCGTCTTACCCCTGAGGAGATTGAGCGCATGGTCGCTGAGGCTGAGAAGTACGCCGAGGAGGACAAGGCTACCCGTGAGCGCATTGAGGCCCGAAACGGCCTTGAGAACTACGCTTTCTCCCTCAAGAACCAGGTCAACGACGAGGAGGGTCTCGGTGGCAAGATTGAGGAGGAGGACAAGGAGACTGTAAGTTCTTCCACTGCTCACACTAGAAATGCATATACTAACTTTTACAGATCCTCGAGGCCGTCAAGGAGACCAACGAGTGGCTCGATGAGCACGGTGCTGACGCTACTGCTGAGGACTTCGAGGAGCAGAAGGAGAAGCTTTCCAACGTCGCTTACCCTATCACCTCCAAGATGTACCAGGGCGCCGGTGGCGCTGGTGCCGAGCAGGATGACAACATCCATGATGAGCTTTAAATGCATAGACTGACATTTGGGAAAAGAACATAAATGAACTCCTTGTTTCGGTGTTTGGTTGGAGCCGGGATGCGCAGGATGTAAAGTAGATAGCGCAATATCATGATTTTCAGCCAACCTCGCGTCCTATCTACTGTCGAGTAACAATTGCGTGCGTCTAGTCCACCCATGTCGACGTGATTGACAGGCTTGATGTCTATCAATACAAAACTTGGTCGGTCAAAGGGCGACACGATGTAAAGCTACATGACCCTTGAAGGGTCTCTTCCCTTTAGATCTAACCTGCAAGTAGTATGATGTATGGATCGACCTTTACCATGACTTTTCCCTTTGTCGTTTAAAGGTCTCCTCGCTTACCCCTAACGAGTCAGTACCCAAGAGCGCTTTGTCAAAGAATTGAGTTCGCCTTCAACCCCAGTACTGAGGATCATAGCCAAAATTCTCGGTTAAGCCAAGTAGCTAGGGTGAATTTCAATGTGCCAAAGGTAAGGTATCTAGTGAATCACATAATGGCCAAACATTTTCGTGAAGAACCTTAATTATCCCTGCAGTGATCATGGTGTATTAAACATGAGAAGACCCAACATCGCCAGATCACATTGTGTTTATAGAGAATTCGCGCACCAAGTCTTACAATTTTATTTATCTAATTCACCAATTATATCTTTGCGGACATCAGTTTCTGTTTCGTGCTGCTGTGCTTGTGAAGGTCCAAGGTGTCACTGGCAGGACGAACAAGGCAGTGTCAGGCACCTTAAGAATGACAAAGCGACGCATGATTGTATTGACAGTGTTTCTCCATTGTCACCTTTCTCGATAACGCATTCCTGATGCATTTCTTTCTCTGCAGCGCAACTGTAACCTTCCTTTGTATTGAACCATTCAATCAAACGCCATTCATACACGACTTCGAAGGGATCCCCTAAGAATCATTTCGAAAACTTACCATATAAACTCCTGACAATGGCGATCTCAAGTAACGACTTCATGAAATCGCTAGGGAAACTTTTCTCTGAGGCTAGCACGAATGGCCGTGACGCGAAAACCGAGTTCATCCACCTACGTGGTAGCCTCATCGACTACATGACTACTGCTAACGGCGGCGGTTTGTCTGCTGCCAAAGCCCGAGCAAAACATAATTTCAAATTCACTGACGGAACTGAAGCCGAGACGCACATTGCCTTCTTTCCGTCGAACCATAATATTACCGAGAAGCGCCCTCAACTGGATGCTGCAACCACTGCCGAGGAATTTATTGGGATTATCGGCACCGTCTTCAGTGAACAGAAGAGCCGAAGCCGCAAAAAGAAGAGACCCAATAGAAAGAGATCCAATGCCACTCCGCCGGAAAGTCCTATGAACAACGCCCAGAAACGCCTTGAGGCAGAGGCTGCGAACAAGACTCTGTCAACAACTGATGACAGCCCAAGAAAACGGATCAAGCTAAATACGAGCAAGAATAAAAGCGATGTCTCCGAACCTGCAGTTTTCAGCACTGCACATCAGTCAAAAGACAATACTCCCACTGAGCTTCCCAGTCCTGAGGAAACGGTCAACGATGACGGTGCCAGTGGGTTGGGCCCTATGGATATTGATTCTGGCGCTACCTCATCTCAAGATAAAGGAGAAGAGATGAACGGAGAACAGAGCACCGCTGAAGGGCGAAAACACGATGACTCTGGCGCCGAGAGGCGCGCACAAGACCGAGAAGATATGCACATGAATGATGCCGACACCGAGACTTTACCTGCATATTGCAGGTCGGATATTCTCGAAGTTGTCGCAGCCGTAGAGGGCATCGAGGAACACCAGTGGAAAGACTTCAAACCAAAGCTTCTCGAGATGCTGGGTCAAATGCACCAGCAGCCAACACCAGAACAACATGAAAAGGCACTGAAGCGCCTAAGCATAGCAATTGCCCAGACGGAGCAAGAGAGGTCCCTCATTCCCGTCGAAGCCTGGAAGAAGTACGAGGAAAAGCTTACAGATGAAACGAAGAAGGGGCTGTTTGATTGCTTGTGGTATAGAAGGCTGTTCAAGGTCGGCAAGATCATCTACCTACCAGAGGAAGAGGTTGCCATGGAGAGCCAGTGCTGGGAGCGCCTCAAGGCCGCAGCCCGCATATGTGCGATCCTGATCGAAATGACTGCCAAACCAGAGGAACAGGACAACCAGAGGGATACCGACAGGTGGCTTATTGAGAAACTTGGAGATATCAGCTTTCTGGAGAAACTGTTTGCATGCAAGGAGCGACTTGGGGCGATCAGGGGACCAGGAACAGATTGAGTGATATGGAGACACTGGTAACAGGAAGTAGGGCCTGGATATAAGAGAAGCCAAAATTGTTGTCGAGTTGGCTCGTCATTTGGTTCAAGGAAACTCGACGAGATATGCCTTATATGATATAACAGCAGAGAGGTCATTCAATAGGCCGAAAACGAAGACGGTATAATGTCTCAATTCAAAAATTGCTTGTTTTGAAGTTTCA
Source organism: Fusarium xylarioides (assembly GCA_013183765.1). Classification (NCBI taxonomy): domain Eukaryota; kingdom Fungi; phylum Ascomycota; class Sordariomycetes; order Hypocreales; family Nectriaceae; genus Fusarium; species Fusarium xylarioides. The sequence goes on along the minus strand of SRZU01000234.1, from coordinate 40,726 downwards.
AATGACTTTTATTGGTAGAGACATAAATATCTATCTGTGCTTCAAGTGGTTCCACGACCGTTGACATGAGCGAACAAGAACGAGTACGGACGGACGCATCCTACTATTGACACGTGACTCTTCGGTTGACTCACGTGAACTCGCGTCTCGAAACGCGTCGGCAGGCGCGACAATGGGAATGACGACATGACCTTCCTTTCTTTGCTCAAGAATATGTAGGTATCTATTGACACCACCCACTAGTGGCACTGTCATTCAACTCTTTCATTGCCAAAATCACAGCATTTGCAATATGCCACCTCGAAAACGTGCCGCAGAGGAAATCACCAGCAGTCGGCGAAGCTCGAGGAGAGTTTCCACCACTAATAAAAGTCAATACTTCGAAGGCAGTGAGGATACAGAAGAAAGTGATCCACCACCACCAAAGAAGCGTGGAAGACCTCCAAAGAAGCAGCCCAAAAAAGAAGAATCCGAGGAACCCTACGAAGATGAGCTAGCGCAGGAGCCAGAAGAAGAAGAGGATGATGATGACGAAGATGCGCCCCCGAAGGTTACTATCATTCCATTGGAGAAGTTGAGAGACACAGAGGGTGTAGAATATGAAGATTTCAAATTACACAAGAATACCATGTTGTTCTTGCGAGACCTCAAAGCCCACAACCAGAGACCTTGGCTGAAGTGTAAGAAACCATCCTTCACTTACTGCTAAATCATTACTGATATGTACAGCGCATGATGGAGAGTATCGTCGCGCTTTAAAGGATTGGAACTCCTTTGTTGAGTGCGCATCCGAAACTGTTATAGCAGCCGATGAAACAATTCCTGAGCTTCCCATCAAAGACGTCATTTTTCGAATCCATAGAGACATTCGCTTCAGTAAAGATCCTACACCATACAAGGTACGAGTCCAACTGACCCGGAATACAGTAAAGCTAACATTGTAGCCTCACTTCTCCGCTGCGTGGTCTCGAACTGGTCGCAAAGGCCCGTACGCCTGTTACTATATCCACTGCGAGCCTAAAAGGTCTTTCATCGGTGGTGGGCTATGGTGTCCCAGCGGCGACCAAATGCAGAAACTCCGCGCAAGCATTGACGAACGACCAAATCGATGGCGCCGCGCTCTCAATGATGAGGCCTTTAAGCGCACATTCTTACCAAAAGTTGCCAACAAATCCGATCCTAACGCAGCGCTACTTGCTTTTGCGGAAAAGAACAAAGAAAATGCGCTTAAAACTAAGCCAAAAGGCTTCACGGCAGAACATCGTGATATTGCGCTGCTCAAGTTGAGGAACTTTACAGTTGGAACACAGATAGACGACAATATCTTCTACCAGGATGATGCGCAAGAAAAGATCAGCGAGATTATACGTCCTATGGTTGGATATGTAAGTTATGTGTTAACTTCATTGCCGAACATGCTGACAAGTTTAGGTTTCATTTTTGAATAGCATTGTTATGCCGGATCCTGGCCAAGATGATGATAATAGTGACGAAGATGAGGATGAAGGAGAAGAAGAACCTAACGATGACGAAGACAGTAGCGAGGACTAGTCAAAACCTATGGCTATGATACACCCATTTGGTAAAATCTATGTTTAGGGATGATGCAAGCGGATCTAACTGCCTATTTATATAATCATATGCTTTATCGTTTCATCTAACACAGATCAAACATAGCAACGCTAGGATCGTGATCGCTGACCTCACCAGCCGTGTTCTGCCAAGTGTTGATATGCAGATGCTCATACTTGACGCTCCTGCGCAACTCCTTGCTGATATACATATGATCCAGAGCCTGGCAGTTGCTGTCAAAGAGATATGTGTATCGCTCTGTCTCAGGGATCTTGGCGGCCTCATCAACATCAACAAGACCGGATGTCTTGACGAAAGTCTGGAGGGGTGCAACGGCGGCAAATTCGTTAAAGTCACCAGCAGCAATAACGTGAGCCTTTTTGTCCTTCTTGAGGATCTCTGCAATAAAGTTCTACAAGTTGTCAGCTGGGTTTCATGCATGACGGGATTCATACTTACAGCAGTAATTTCGGATTGCTTAGTGCGTTTCTCGACACCCTTATTCACGGGAGTGCGAGCATCGCCATGCAGGGATGTCGAGCCACCCTTGCTACCAAAGTGGACGTTGACAGTAAAGAAAGACTTGTTTGTACCCTTGACCGGCTTCCACTCGGCCACGAGAGGCTTGCGGCTGTCATCCCAGGCAGGGTTGGCAGGATTAATACGTCCAGGGTTGAACTTGAGCGAGGGACCATCGACAACGGCGTTGACGTCGTTAGGGCCACCTTGATTGGGCTTGACGAGCTCAACTCTATCAGGACGGTATAGATAAGCTTGGCGAATGTTACCACCGGGCTGACCTCCATCCTCGTTATTATCAGGCTCGACCTCGGCCCACTCGTAAACAACGCCGCTCGACTCTTCGATACCATCGGCCAGAGCAGCGAGAGTCTGGTTGGCGGAAACGACACCATCATTGGTAGCGCCGCTGTTGTCCTGAACTTCCTGGAGGAAAAGCAGGTCAGGTGTTCGCAGCTTCTCAACGATCTGCTTAATGACGAGAGGCAAGTGAGCAGATGCAGGGTTGAGGTTCTCAGTGTTGTAGTCTGCAACTGTGATGCCCTTGCAAGATCCCTTGCTGGTGAAGCTGACGGCAGGGTGTTCAGCGTTGGAAGGCTTGCTAACCTTGGTGGCAGTCAGGGGAAGAATGCGATAGAAGCCAAAGGCGTAGGAGACCACGCCAGTGATGTCACCAACATAGTCGCCGAGCTTAGTGTCACTAGGGTTCTTGGTGCCATCGAGAGGTGAGCCGATGATAATGGCCTCGGGGTTAGCATCTAGATTGTTAGCCAAGGAAGCACTTCAGATTGAGGTTTTACATACCGTTGCCGACCATGGTAAGACCCCCGTGCTTGTTCAAACCAGAAACCTTCCAGTTGCCCCTGACCCAGAAGTCGCCAAAGTTGTTGGGTCGGCTGAGAGCATACGCCTTAGGGACAGTGACAAGCTCTCCAACAAGGCTCTTCCAAAAGTCAAGACCGTATGTGTTAGGCTGCAGCTTGGGGTTGGACACCGAGATGAGAGACTCGTTGTTAGGAACAGCAAAAACATTGCCGTCATCAAGCTTGGAAAATTGCTTTCCAGGAGGGTTACCTGTGTCCTTGCCAATAACCTTGGGCTTGAATTTGTTGTCAGAGGACTTGACAACAATGTTCTTGGGAGAAGAGATCTCAGTGAGATAGACATAGTCTTTGTTGGACCTGACTATGTTAGCAATGCTTCATGCTTGAGTTGACGGAACTCACCTGTACTCCTCAACGAGACCATCGATGGTGACGACATCTCCCACGGAGACGCTGCTCACAGCCGACTTGCCAAAGATGTACAGTCCCTCAGAGGTAGCAGAGTTACGATCAGGCTTTGTTGATCGCAGATAAAAGCCAGAGCTTCCAACAGCCGTGACGAGGCCCTCTACACCAGTGACATTCTTGCCAGCGTAGGAAGAGAGATACCTGTTGCCATTGATCTCAGCAATGGTCAACGCCGCAGCCAGAGGGCTGATGAGGCAAGAGACGAGGAATTGAAGCTTCATGGTGAAGATGAGTCGAGAAACACTTGAACTGCCCTGCTCTCGAGAAGATGATCGACAGGGCCGCCCTCAGCTATTTGTATTCACGATAGCCTGGCCTCCAAGACTTTGGGGTACCTACCTATCCTGGATCTACTCCAAGTTGGCCCCGGCGCAAAAGACCCAAAAGGTCACCGAAATCGATTCCGCGCCGAGTTCTCTCCCCTTGGCAACAGGTCTATCCCTATAATTTGCCATGGCCATAACCGTCCAGTATCGCCGCCAAGCCCAAATGCCCTATCGATCTGGCACGTTTATCTATGCGCCAAATCGGAGGTGGCCAGTCAGCGTCGATTGTGCGACGGCGGGGGGGTTCACGCTTTGCCCTTTTTTGCAGGTCCCTTTTGTAGCTTTGGAGGCCTTGTTGCTCTTTCGTCTTGGCCCCTGTAAATCATCAACAGATTGGAAACCCTCATTGGTTGACTTTGTTCTCGTGCAATCTTGCCAGAGAAAGAAGGAGCCGGAGATATTGTCTCAGAAAGCTATCTTCCGTCCTCTAACGGACGGAAGACTTGGCGGTTCATAGAATTGCGGCAGTTGATTTATCATTCGTCCAATCGAAATCATTCAGGTTTCAGGCCACAGCCATTGAAAAACAATAAATTGTATCATTGGTCCCAATGATGTGAACGGGTATATATCCAGCTAAAACTCCATATGTCGACTACCCGACTGGTTCTCTATAAAATCATGGCTTGCCAACAAGCTTAAACTTAAGGCTCTTTTTTTAAACCAAGGCAACAAAGACTATCGAAGCGGGCCGAGGTAACTCCAATTAAAGACCTACAATTCGTCCTCAATCTCCAGGACAGGACACGTGCATATCAATAGTCGGAGACCTCCGACGAACCCGGCGAGTTGCTAGGCATGGATAGTAACAAATTGGGCCCAAGATAGCGGGATGCCCCGTCTTTGTATGCCTCAATTGATGGAAATATCTCCGCTCAAAAGAGCGCTCTATCCAACCGCTGATACAAAGCAGGTTGCGTCAAGAGCGACGTCCTGTCATTAAGGAAAGTGAAAAGTCCACCTCCTCATCACCACGCCTTCTGAATTCCACACTCGATGCATTTAGGGCAACTCAACTATTGTGGCCCATTGCGATGACTAACATTGATCCTTTGACCCTGAAAATCGCAACGACTCGAACATCAGATCAGAAGCTGTTCTCGCTCACAGCCTGGGCTCTGGTCTTTATGCAGTGAGCTCTCAATGATTCGATTACCGTGCTCAAAGCTCGGCAGCTGTATCGGGATCGATGTCTGGGTGGGGTGGGTACCGGTTCTGTCGTTTACCGTAAGGACGGAGACAATCAACCAGTGCTGGTGCCGGCATCGGGCCCATTCGTGATGGCGTTCTCCTTGCCCTTCGAGTCAGGCATATCGAGATCGCGATAAAGATTATTCTCGAAGATGTAGCTCACTACAAGATCAGGGATCAAGTAGTCAATCGACATGTTGCGTTTGAGCAATAGGCGAATCTTTGTGCTACTGATGTCATTGGTAACGACCTGTACTGTCGTTAGTATCACAACACTGACACAATGATTCGAACACCCTACCTGACGGATTATGTGAATATTCTTCTCCCATTGCTTCAGGTTTGCCAGGGTTGAATCAATTTCAGTTCCTGTACGCTCCAAAGCAAATACGCCATAGTTGCCCAGGATGTGGTCGAGGTCACGCTCGTCCCACACACCGGGAGTCGACATGGTCTGGATGAGGTCGAGGCCAGCAAGAAGCACAATGCGACAGCGCTTTCGGGTTCCGTCAGTGCATTCAACGCCGCCCATAACCTCGTTGATCTCATAGTCAAAGTGATCAAGCACTTTGGCGGTTGGGATGTAAGTTGGGCTCTCAGCTTCCCAGGGGTCGACCATTAGCCACTTAGAGCTGTTTTCGGTCGCAAGCCTACACATCTCAATTCGATGATGAGCAGGAGCTAGGCCCTTCTTTTTGTAGGCATCGCTGACTGATATCTGGTTAGTTCAGGTATGTTTCATATGGTGGGATTTTCACTTACCAGGACTCAAAAAACCTGCAACAACTTCGAAATCTGATAATGTCAGCGATGCTTCAGAAGCAATGAGCGCGCAACCTACTCTCATTGTGAGCATGGTCCCGAGCCATGGGGAACATCCGAAGGCTGCTCAAAAGTTAGCGAAGGCTTGTCCAAATATTGACAAATTCCATAATTGCCCATTTATCGAGAGCATCGACCTTGATCAGATGATCTGCCAACAGAGCCATAGTCATGGGGTAAACTTACTGAAGATACGTGATTGGGCTGAAAGAGCCGCAAGCAACGAGACATAGCGGAGTTTTGTCTGGGGGGCATGATCGTTGGAAGCGGTGCGAGGGGAAAACGTAATCCTCCCTCGTGTGCTCCTTAACGTATTGGTAGTCGCAAGCCATTTCGACTATCGTTGTGTAGTTGATATCGGTTTCTGAGATGAGAGTGGCGGGTTGAGCGGAACGAGGGGTTTCGCGATCCGATGAGCAACAGCGGCCGGCGCCGGTAGTTGACGGCGAACGGAAGCGAGGGGCACGGCAGTATCGGCGCAGAGACCGAATTACGACCGACTCGTTGAAAATGGGCAGATCCAGCCAGTTGCGGTGATTGAAGTCGTCGGGGCTATCAGGAGATGGTCGAAATAGAGATGTGGCAACTTTGCGATTGTTGTTTACTTAATAATACTGCGCAAGTCTTGCGAAATGGATAGGCGGGCGGCGATGGCGGGGGTTCCGAAATCAGCAAGTATGGCACGTATTATGATGATACAGTAAGAGTTTCGCAGGTATTATCGCTTATTGGGTTCAGGTTGTTGGCGTATAGAGAGGAGTCGTGTAAGTGAATGAGTGAGTGTGTTCGTCTGGGCGGGAATAGAGAAGAAGATGGAAGAGGGAAGTGAAAGTAGAAGTAGAAGAAAGAAGGTTTTCCTTACGGCCCTTCTGCGAGAATTGGATTCAAATCTCCAGGCAGGGCAGGCAGGCATAGGCAAAAGATGGTGGGCAAGTGCTGGGCTGCGCGTGCGCCGAGATCCATTGCCTAAGCAAGGGAAAATGTGGGACTACAGAGGGAATAGACTCCTGCGCTGAGCATTCTGGTAGGTCAGATTCAGGCCTGCTAAAGAATCCGAACCTAGCCATTCGAACCCCCCCAGTCACCAATCTTGGACATTAACTCAACTGAATCCATGGGAGCGGAGGTACAGAGTCACCCACAAAATACGAAAGTCCAGGCCTTTGACGCACCATTCGCACGCCATCGACCTCAGAGGAGTGCAACAAAGCCACTGTTTTTGTTGTGTTCCATTTGTTTTGCTTTGGCGGTTGAAGATTTTACACCTGGCGACGCCTGGAATGGTTAGTTTCCCACATTGGCTCGTTCCCAATTCCCATCATTTACAACACTGGGAACCTCCAATTGTGCCACGATTCCCTTGCCATCGAACTCTTGAGGTTTTCTCTCCCTCTAATCTTTACCATGCATGGCCTTGCTCGCTCAGAGGAAGTCTCGATTACTCACTAAATCATTCACGTTCTAACTCTTAGTGGCGGGGTATGACGACGGCGATCTGAGCCACTCCACCAAGCCGGCTCGAGGGAACGTGATACAGGGACAGAGGGACATCAGTACATAGCAGCATGAACCTAAGCTCTACGGTAGCACCAATAGGTTCCCTGTAAAGTTACATTGTCGGCCTTGGCCTGTCTTAAAACCGAAGCTCATCGAATTGGTCTCTGGAGCTGTACTGCTGCCGGTACATAGCTTTCAATAGGTAAATTAACATGGTTATCAACCGTACAGCTACAAATCATAGTTTCCGTAAATCTTCAACACGCAGACCAAACTCAAAGCAAGATATCTCATCTGGGCTGGCTATGATGATCTGCTCCGTTTACAACTGACGGAATTTGCCATTCTCAGAGATTGGCCTCTCTTCCAGTCTGACTTCATTGCTCTGCCACGAAGATGTCTTTGTAAGCACGATGAATCAATCAGATTGCATACCCGACGACAATCATTTTCTTCAACCCCTGTCAGGAAATGCGGGGTGACTCTAGCTATCTTTGATTGTCAGAACTCCTACGCTGAAGGTTTCTCGATTGACAATTACATAAATGATTGGCATAACTGTGTGATCTTTAGTAAATTGTGCCGGCGGTGTCTTAAACCACCCCGATCAACATTGAGAATTATCCATTAAATCTCTCAAACAGCAACTTATTATATAGTCAAAGCTCTATTGCAGCAGTTGACTCCACGCTCATCCCTGGGGCATATAATAAACATGGATGTGCTTGGAGCTGCAAACGAGCTTTCTCCACCATTCTCAACGGCGTTGTACTGTTGACTCGTGATTCAAAAATGCACCGCTTCTCGAACTTAGCACAGCCAATTTGGATGCTGTGACTTTAAAGGGAAAATCAGATCATGTTCTCCTAAGAATATGGATAATTTACGTACATTTCGTGCCCTTTGGCGGAGAAGTGGGAGAAACATCTACGACATTAACTAGTTTTTCGCTATTTTGAATGCCATCGAATCACCCACCACTCCTATTCTTAAGAGACGATAGAAGCTGCAGAGTCAAAATGGACTTCCTATGCCTTCAGCCAAGTTCTACCTCACACCCGATCGTTTCTGTAAGCCCGCAGCCGAGCTATCGAAAACCACAGACAATAACATTCTACGCCAAGAATTCGTATTCACACCAGGTATTTTCTCTTTTAGCCAGACGGTTTCAGACGACAGCTCGCCTCGTTGCTAGTCAGACGCCGAGAAAACACGCATGTCTCTGAGCTACTTAGCGGACCAATTGATACTTTGGAGGGAGTTGAAAGAGGTCCACTGGCCCCCGGCTTGAAGCTGTTTCTGCCACGATAGTGCTGCGATGGATTCATTTTAGCCTGTCCGTTTTAGGTGAGTGAGTGATGGGGGTCCGAAATCGCATTCCCTGCACCGACAAAGCGGACCGGACGAGCTTGCAAATCCTCGGAAATTCGGTGTCATCATCGTCAATATTTTATCCGAGGAAATACAGGTCTCTTGCTGTTCTTTGGAAAACCACCATTCATCTGGACATGGTTGAGAGATAGGGCCGTGGCTTGAAGCCTGTCGTTTCTGGGAGGATATGTGGATAATGAGAACCGCTTTGAGCGACCTCGGGACCTTCAGAAGAGGATTTCCACCAGGAGTCAATAACTGGGTCACATCACAGTAGAAGTTTTCACTTTCAGAGTCTCTTGGTTCGTGGCGGCTTTTCTAAGAGCTATGAGAACCCTCCTGGTTACAGTATGCGAAAAAGGATGAAATACACCGTGATAACCTATTACAACCTGCGTTTGCTTGTACATCAGAGGTTATAAAGTTCTACGATTAGGAGCATTTTCTCAGAATGTTTAGGAATCTGGCTTTCCTTTATGCCCAAGTGGACGAAATCAACAAGGGATATCTCTCACGCCTTTTCGGACCCCGAGACCTCTATCCACTGTTAACCAAATCAAGGAAAACTCATAAATCTTCCACTTGAGCTTAATAATATTATATTTATAAGTTCCTCCGCCATAGACAAAGAAAGTGCGGATCCGCATGTGGGACAAAGCGTAACTCCCGAACATGTTTGCGGGGAAACGAGTTTATTAGATTAAATGACGAGCCTTTACCAATTTGTTCTTGTTTCAGGAGATCCTCATAGGGTAGCCCAGTTTGGGTTTCATTTGAGATGTGGTATACGCGGCGTTGATCTGCTTTGCCGGTCTATGCTCTCAACGAGAGGCTGATGGAGATCAAATCCAATTCAAGAAGCTCAGCTCTTCTCCTCAACCCCAGACTTGACTAACTCGGCAATGGAACGCTCCCCGCAACTAGAGGCAAGCTTCGGGGAACATGGGGTTTGACACTACGGTACTTCTTCAACTGTCCTTTGCACCGCCGTAAGCTAACATGAACCTCCGGCGGGCCGAGGTGTGAGGCATGTGCCCAAGGAAGCAGATGAGAAAGCAGGAAAGTACTTCAATTTGTATGCTACAGTCCTTAGTATCCAAAGTCCTCCCAGACAACCTTCTCTCCCAGCAACCAACCTTCCAGAGCAGCCAGCAGAGCTGGCGCTGTGCACAGAAAGAACTGGGCGTTTTGGCCCTTGAACCTCTCGACATCATCAGCGCCTATTCGTCGCTTTATTACCCGTGTCCCAGCCCGCTCGGCGTCCTCCAACAAGTCCTCCTTGTCCGGCTGACCAGTGACGAATAGTGTAGTCACATTTGATAGCCCTGGAATTCTTGAGAACGTGTCACTCGCGAGTGGTATGTCCTCGTAGCGTAGAGTCCAGAGCAGCGCAAATTGAGCTTTGTGTTGAAGTACAGCTGGTGCTTGTGCGAGGACAGGCGTAATTCCTACACCAGCGGCAATAAAGACAGATTGAGGGCCATTTGATTCCAAAGGGACACGGAACCCCTCTTCGCCGCCAAAGCCAATCACTGGTATCTCCAAAGGCACACGAGGGTTGTGCTTTCTCAGGAAGTTCGTGACTGTACCATGATTCCTCGTTGTGATTTGTATCTCTTTATTGTTCTCTGGTGGGCTTGATACAGTAAACGTTCGGACATAGTCATCGTTGATACTTTGAGGATCGTGATCGGCCATATGACTGTAGCCACTCGACACTTCTTGCTCAAAGTCCAAGGTGATATACTGTCCTGCGTGCCATGCATTGATAGGCTTTGTTGAAGATAGCTCAAAGGTGTATCGGTCAATGGATGGCGTAAGAACTTCACGCTTAGTCAAGCTTGCCGTGACACCATTTGATGAGGCCTCGGCAATATGCGCATCGTGTTCTGAGAGCAAGTGACGGACAGGAGGGTTGTAAGGCGAGTATTCGCCCAGTGCACCTCGGAAAGGCAGTCCCGACTTCACGAACTTTGCAGCAGTAATTGAGATCTTGACCGCAAGTTTTGTTTTTGCAAGATAAGAAGACGCCTCATCACCAACAAGTATTGATGCGCTGCCTGTGGCATAAAGAACGTTGGCTGTGTTATAATCTGGAATAGCGATTCCAACCAGTGGATTCACTCTGAAGTTGCCGAGTGTCTGATATAGTCTATTGCCCGAGACTGATTCTTCATTAGCTTTGTTCATGAACAAGGGGATGTAAAACTCACACTCTGGATATATCAGGTCCAGTCCGTCCTCTTCATTCTTGATAATCCTCATGAACCCAGGACTTCCTCCACGATGATTTGTGTCCATTGTGACCCCATTTGTGCTCGACAAGAAGAACATGTCTGCCGCTGCAACCAGATCTAGGGCCTCCTGTGACAAGGGCAGCTTGTCCGAGACAAGCTGTGGTGCCATCTCATTAGGCACAATATCCTTTTTGTTGAGATATTTCGGACAGTTGCCCAGACTCTCGGTTACAGCCATGGCCATCTGTACTGCTTTGCCTTCCTCTACTGTGGCACCAGCAATCATGTTTCCTACCAGCTTCACGCGATCTCTGGTCTCCAGGTCGATGGATAATCCTGCCATTCCCTTTCCTTCGCCTCCATTCGGCCTGTTAATAGCGCCTTCTTTCATCCCCTCATCGTCAATCCCGTTCCATAGAGCTCTAAAAACAGGATCATGGCGAGTATCAACTGAGCTGTTGAACGCCAGTACGCCCTCGGCTACTGGCCTTGCAAAGCCCCGGTCTCCGCCCCATACTGTAGTCCATGGGCGACCTTCGCTGTCCGGCGTTCCGAGGGCTACCAAGGGCGACTGCATCACTCGCATGCCATACTGGGGTGCTAAACCTGGGAACGTTGGGTTTCCTCTTGTAGGGACTTTGAGTTGCTTTTGCACGGCTAGTTCGCCATCGTGCCATTCTGATGTCGCCGAGGGCATGTTGTTATTGACAAAGGATCCGTATAATTGTAGTAAATGACTTTGAAATGCGTATTGTAAGCTCAGTGCAAGTCTGTGAAAGAGAATGTTCAAAAGAAATAGCTTGGTCATACCGCCCTATAAAGCCTCTGACTTAGTCAATTCTATGTCATCAGTATATGTCAGCAACCAAGATTGACTTCCTGCTGTCGACAAATCGTCAGCCGTGGACTTTTCTCTTTTAAGGGCGTAGTTGACCACACTGCAGGGTTGCTCACGACATTAGCACGAATAATAAGTAATCAGAACGCCCAAGTCAGCATGGCAACGCCACTCCCTCCAACATGTCAAATATGGTCATCTATCACTTCTATTCAGGTTTCTTATGTAAAAAGTCCACCTATGGACGTGATATTATTGATTCGTGATTCATTAATAATCCAACATATTTGATATAATCATTTACCAACCACCCGGTCTTTGAGATTCAACGTCATAGTTATAGGGAGGAGCCCTTTCGGGTCTCGCAGATGCTGCGCGAGGCGGCATTGGGTTCGTCAAATTCCTTTGTGGAGGTCCTCGAAAAGGCATTGGCCCTGTAGCACTTCGTACTGGAGGATTGAAGGCCCGTTGCATGGCGGCTCCGCCCTGATGAGAGTTCACAGACGATGCAGTGCTCATGCGACCTCCAGGATTGTAAGCTTGGTACTGGGGTGCCTGAGCCGAAGGAAATGTCCCCATGGGCTGCGAAAAGGTTTCCATAGGACGAGCGCTGGGAGCGCGAGTCGGGGGAGGGAAGAAAGGCGCCATGTCAGAGTTCATTGGACCAGGGCTCTCTGTGAATCGCCCAGGAAGAGTTGTCATTGGATCCATTGCCATTTGATTTGGAGGATAAGGTCCAAAGTTATCATGCCTGTCAGTGGTAGATCGGGGTTGAGTCTGTCCCTGGTAGTTAATGGGAGGCACATCAGGCACGGGGGATGCAATCCGTCCATATCCACCTCCAGATCTAGAAGTGGCTCGGGATGCGTAGCTCGCGATAGATGCTGTAGTGCCCTGTCTCGATGGCAAAGTTCGTTCTGAAGCTTGGGGTGTGTTCTCCATACCACCTGGCGTACCTGGGCGTGAAGTGTAAGGTGGCAGTGTCATCATGGTGTCGTTACGATTGAGCATTGGTGGGTGATCCATCTTGGTGACTGGGCCAACGTTTGGCAAAGTTGGTAGGGTGGCAGCTCGGTCGAGGTGAGGCTTCTCTCCATTCTTCTTGGCCGCCTTGATTTCAACCTTGAAGCGGCTGGCCTCCTCCCTAGCTAGAGCTTTGTTGACCGTCTTTGTGACAATCTTCATCAATGCCTTGGTGACCTTCCGCTCGCAGTATCCAGAAAGACCGCCGTCGGCTGCAGGAATCCAATGGTATAAAAAGAATACCCAAAACAGAACGGCAGTGAGAAGGAAAAGCGCAGAAAACACCCAGATGACCAGAGTGAAACACATTCCGGAAAGAATAAGTGCCTGTTGATAATCTTCTTCGGCAAGGATCTTGATCTTCTCGAAGAATCCAGTAATGGAGTCACCCACATTGTCTGCTGTAGGCGTCAATTGTGCCTCATACACTGACTTGAGTGTGAAAGCATTGAGGACCTGACGAGGACCTGAGCAGATGATAACTCGGATCCAGGCTATAGAAATTAGTAAAGGGTAATTGACAAGTTGACGTGTAAGCTTACCTTGAAAGTTGAAATATGTGAAAAGGGCAATGTATTGTGCGCCTTCTTTACTTTTTGTGAGTTCAGCAAAGACTAGGAATCTTTTCCAACCTTGCGAACCAAGTCGAATTGATTCCCATCGAACAGCTAAGCTGTCAAGATAGGATTCCGCAACATTGCCTCGTCTGATAACCCGAAAGGCGCGGAAACCCTCGTAAGCTAGGTTGATGAATGAGAGAATAATGCAAATAGAGAAGATCCATTTCGTGACGTCGAAAGAGATGGCAGGATCGATCTTTGAAGACCAACGATCGAACACGAGTAGGTTGACGGCAGTAAAACTGTCAACGACATAGACGGCAACTGAAACGAGAAGCATAAGCCACAGGTAGATATAAGCGAATACAGTTCCGCATCCACGGCTTTTGAAGTCGCGAAGATTGATGTATTCCCATTTCTGGTCAGCAATCCCCACAACCTGCTTCTTTCGGTTTCCGCAGCAAGTCATGATGAGAACTGTGAGCGTCTTAAGAAGCTATTTCGAAAACAGAGGTCGTCGGTGGGTATAAAGATTGTCGAGTGACAGAATATCGGGTTCCTTCGCCAGCGAAGACCGAATACACCGCTATCAAATGAAACAGAAGCAACAACGTCGAAAAATAAACTGAAAATAAGCGATCGTGATAATTTCGTGCTGCAACCGGTGCACGATAAGTGAGGGTTTAGTGTAAAGTTGAACACATGGCTGTAGGTGATAATGTCGTATATACTTTCGATTAGATAGATAGGTTTTGTTGTTCGGGAGAAATATTCAAGAAGGTATCTTTAAGGGATGAGCGAGATCGGTAGTTGTTAGATTCAAAAGAGAACAATAGCCATATAAGGATGGCTGTTCTCGGTGGTTGAATGACGATATGTTGTTTGAGATTCGAGACAATGGAATGAAAGATTGACGAAACCGACACCAAAGAGATTGTACTGAAGCCAAGAAAAGAGCCGTCAAAGCTGTAGTGTGAACAATTCTGGAACAATGAGACACGGCGGAAATGGGAGGGATGTTTCAAATGAGAGGAGAGTGCGTCGGGGCTAAGGTAGTTAAATCGCAATATTATCCAGCATTGACTTGACTTCAAACAGGAAGGAGCGGAGATCAGCATCTACAGCAAGTGTAACGTTACGAGGACCCTGGCCTTTAGGCCCTGATCGGCAAGCCCGACTTAGCATGTTGTGGTGCCAAGACGATACATTCGTATGTGTGGGGCGAAGAGGTTGTACCCAAAGAAGGCTATTCTGTATCCATAGGGGGGTCTCACCGCCTTCAGGGATGACTTTAATAGCATTTTTACCTGCTCTAATTATTATAATTATAGCTAGAGAAGCTAAGTTAATTAACCTTTAAATTAATAATAACTTCTCTATTAAAAGTTAACTTTTAATAGTATAATTAAATAAAATATTATACTCTTAAATCTTAACTCTTTTATTAAGCTAGCTAAAAGTAATATAATTATTACTATAGCTTAATATTTTATTATAGCTTTTTTCTTTATTATAGCTTTCTTTTTTATAGTTAATTAATATTTATTAATTTATTAAATAATATTTCTTTTTTATAAAAAATTTTTTTAAAATAAAGTAAAAGTAAAAGTTAAATTTAAAGAAAAAGGCTATATTAAAGTTAATATTTAAATTATTTATTATTAAATTTAAAAAAAGGTTTTTAATAATAAGATAAAACCTTTATTAAATTAATTTAAAATATATTTTTATAGCCTTAACCCAGTAATAACTAATAAATAGAACCCAGGTATTCTAATAACAGCTATAAAAGTATTAACTATAAAGTCTCTAGCTAGACTAAAATCTTAATAAACTTAATTAATAAGGTTATCTTTAGGCTATAGCATCTTAAGTAACTTTAATTATAATAAATATATTACCTAACTAGTTAAAGAGCTATAAAAAGCTTAACTAATAGAATCTATAACTCCCTTATAACTTTAACCTTTCCTAATCTATTTATCTTTTAAAGTTATCTTAATAATTATAAAATTATTAAGAAACTAACTAAGCCTAGGTTATCTATAAGTTCTTTACCCTAATTACATTAAATTAATAAGGCTAATCTTAATTACAGTTAAGATATTATACTTAAGTAACTAGCAGCTAGTAACTGCTATTTATTAATAGTATATATAACTTTCTCCTACTTGCTATAAGTGCTACTAAAGGGTCTATAATAGAGATATTATAGCCCTTTAGTAGTAAGTAACTTATAAAGTAATATAAAAAAAGCTATATAAGTAAAAGTAATTAGTTATAATAGTTAAATAGATAATTAGCTATTTAGCCTAGCTATCTTTAAGTATAATATCTTTTACTACTTATTTAAGAACTTTTATTATAGTAAGTAGCTTTAAGAAGAGATATAGCACTTAATAGATACTTAATTTATAAATAAAGCTAAATAGTATATTTATAAATTAAAAAATACCCTTTAGCTTAAATACTAGATTATAAGTATTATTATACTTATAATAATAATTTCTATTAACTTATAGCTAGAAGACTATTATAAGTAGTATTTAGAGTTTATATATAATAGAATTAGTTAGAAAATTCTATAAAGTTAATTATATAAAATAAAAAAAATTCTATATATAAAAAAGAGTTTATAACTAAAAGTTAAAGAGTCTTTTAGTAGGTAAAATAAGGCTATAATTAATTAAATAGAATTTACTTAACTAAGTATATTTACCCTATAAAATAATAACTAATACTAAGGCAATAAATAGTAGTATTAACAGTAATTTAATAAAGAATTTAAAATATATAATAATAAAAAATAAATACTATATATATTATAATATATTAAAAATAATAAAAATATTTAAAAATATAAATAAAAATAAAGTAATTATTAGTTAATAATAAGTAGTAAACCTTAAGTAAATTTATCTTTATATAATAATAAGTATAATAAAAAATAGTTTTAATATTAATATTAATAAATATATAATAGTTAATATATAATATAAGATCTTTACTTTTAATTAACTTGTAAAAAGGTATATTATAAAAGCTAGTAATAATAATACCTTTACTTATTATAATAGAATTTTACTGCTAACTAGAAAGAAGGTACCTTTTAATAGTAGTTTAAAATAAAAGGCAGTTTAAAATAGCTATTTAGCTAAGGTAAATAGTAAATTAAATAATAATAAGCTGTAATTGTTAAGATAAGTATCTTTAAGGATAGATAGATTAGGAAAGGTTAAAGTTATAGGGGAGTTATAGACCCTATTAGTTAGGCTTTTTAAAGCTCTTTAGCTAGTTAGGTAATATATTTATTATAATTAGAGTTGCTTAAGATGCTACAGCCTAAAGGTAATCTTATTAATTAAGTTTATTAAGACTTTAGTCTAGCTAGAGACTTTATTATTAATACTTCTATAGCTTATTAAAATACATAGGTCTTATTTATTAGTTATTACTAGGTTAAAGCTATAAAATAATCTTAATCTAGCTTTTATAAGCTTAAAATAGCTTCTCTTTAATCTCTTATATCTATAATAACCTTTTTCTTATTAGCTTCTTTAATCTCCTTTATAATACTTTCTTTTTTATTACTTTCTTTAAGATTAAATTTATTTAAAAGCTCTAAATATACTTAATAAGTTACCTATAACTAATTTACTTACTGTTAATACTACTGTTTATTGCCTTAGCATTAGTTATCATTTTATAGGATAAATATGCTTAGTTAGGTAAATTCTATTTAATTAACTATAGCCTTATTTTACCTACTAAAGGACTCTTTAACTTTTAGTTATAAACTCTTTCTTATATATAGAATTTTTTTTATCTTATATAATTAACTTTATAGAATTTTTTAAGTAATTCTATTATATATAAACTCTAAATACTACTTATAGAAAGCCTACTTAAAGGTTAATATAGATTACAGTTATAAGATTAATAATAATTATAATTTATAAATTATATTTACTTCTTAAATTAATAATTTAATTATCTATTATTAGACTTAAGGTATTAGTATATTACTACTTAATTCTTAAAAATAATATTTTAGTTTAGTATTATCTTTAAATAGAATTAGAATTAAAGTTTAAATAATAAAGTATTTTATATTTAAAAATAATTAAGTTAAGTAACTAGATATTTATTTAATAATTATAAGTAACTATAAATACTTTCCTTACTAGCTTTTATACTTAGGTCTTAGTACTAAGAGTTATACCTTTAATAAGGTCTATAATCTCCTTATTACTAATTTCTAAGTTATAGCTAAGTAGAGGTAATATTTATATATTTAGTTAATTAATAGTTATTAATTACTAGTTATTTAGGTTTAATATTTTAACTATAATTAAGGTTAATATTATTAATTAAATAAAGCAGTTAAGGTAAAGAACTTATAGATAATATAAGCTTAGTTAGTTTCTTAATGATTTTGTAATTATTAAGATAACTTTAAGGGATAGATGGATTAGGAAAGGTCAAAGTCGTGGGGAAGTCGCAGACTTAGCTAATTGCCTTAAAGGGCTTTTTAAAGCTCTTTAGCTATTTAGGCAATGTGTTTATTATAATTAGAGTTACTTAAGATGCTATAGCCTAAAGGTAACCTTATTAATTAAGTTTATTAAGACTTTAGTCTAACTAAAGACTTTATTATTAATACTTCTATAGCTTATTAGAATACCTAGATTCTATTTATTAGTTATTACTAGGTTAAAGCTATAAAATAACTAATTTATAATTAGACTTCTTATTTTTTTTCTAGATTTCCTTATTATAACTATATTTATATAATAGTAAGCTCTTATAAAAGTACTAATTTTCTAAGAAGAAAGACTTTCTTTCTTATTATAAGGCTTTAGCTTTTTACCTTTAAAGATTAAGAAGTTATATAAGCTAATTACTATATAAATTATTTTAATTTAATTACTAAATAAGTACTTAAAAGTACTATTTCTTATAATCTTCTACTTCTTCTTATATTAACTAAAAGCCTACTTTATAATTATTTAAAGCTATAAATAGTAAAGATTATATAATTCCTTCTTATTTATAAGTCTTTTTATAGTATTACTTTAATCTTAAAGATAATATTAAACTTAAGTATATAGAATTAAAATTCCTTTTTATAATTTAAAGCTAGTATTAATAAAAAAGAATCTCTTTACTAGAACTTTAAAGGTACTATTATAAGTATATTTTATAAGTATTATATTATTTATTAACCCCTTAGTGCCTATAAGTATATATAGAAATTACTTTTTAAAGTTAATTATATAAAAGATATTTTAAGATACTATTAACTTCTTTAATTAGAATTTCTATTATTAAGTAAAAGAAATAAATATATATATATATATACTATTTATAGCCTTAATAGTATTATTAAATTAATAAAATTTAATATTTAACTTAATTTATAAATTAATATATTTAGTATTTAGTATTTAAATAAATTTTATATATAAATATTATATAAAGTTAATTAAGTAAAAGAAAGTAATTAATATAATACTTTAATTAATCTTAAACTAATAAGCTATATTTCTTTAAAGCTTACTATAAGCTATTATTTATAAGAAGATTATTAGCTTTTATTTAAGAAATTAATATTAGCTATTACTTACCTTAATATTAGTTTTTAATTACTAAGAAAGTTAATAAAAGTTACTTTTATTTATTTAAAATAAATTATTAAATATTATATTTAATACTAATAATAGCTATAAAATATAAAACTAAAAGTTAATAAAGATATTAATATAAAGCTATTAAGTAAATAGATTATCTTTATAATAAGGCTAATAGTAATACTAATAGTTAAAGCTGTTTAAAAAGGTTATAATAATAGCTAACTACTTTAATTATTAATTATTAAAGTTATTAATAATAATCTTTATAATAAAGTTATTATAAAAGCTTAATTATAAGAGATATCTTTTATATATAGTATTTTTTATAGCCTTAACCTAGTAATAACTAATAAATAGAACCTAGGTATTTTAATAATAGCTATAAAAGTATTAACTATAAAGTCTCTAGCTAGACTAAAATCTTAATAAACTTAATTAATAAGATTACCTTTAAACTATAGCATCTTAAGTAACTTTAATTATAATAAATATATTACTTAATTAATTAAAAAGCTATAAAAAGCTTAATTAATAGAATTTATAACTCCCTTATAACTTTAACCTTTTCTAATCTATTTATCTTTTAAAGATACTTATTTTAATAATTATAAAATTATTAAGAAACTAGCTAAGTCTAGGTTATCTATAAGTTCTTTACTCTAATTATATTAAATTAATAAGGCTAATCTTAATTATAGTTAAGATATTAAACTTAAGTAATTAGCAGCTAGTAACTGCTATCTATTAATAGTATATATAACTTTCCCCTACTTACTATAAGTATTACTAAAGGGTTTATAATAAAGATATTATAGCCTTTTAGTAGTAATTAACTTATAAAATAATATAAAAAAAAGCTATATAAGTAAAAGCAATTAGCTATAATAGTTAAATAAATAACTAGCTATTTAGCTTAGCTATCTTTAAGTATAATATCTTCTATTACTTACTTAAGAACTCTTATTATAGTAAATAGCTTTAAAGAGAGATATAATACTTAATAGATATTTAGTTTATAGATAGAGCTAAATAGTATTTCTATAAATTAAAGAATACCTCTTAGCTTAAATACTAGATTATAAGTATTATTATACTTATAATAATAGTTTCTATTAACCTATAGCTAAAAGACTATTATAAGTAGTATTTAAAGTTTATATATAATAGAATTACCTAGAAAATTCTATAAAGTTAATTATATAAAATAAAAAAAATTCTATATATAAAAAAGAGTTTATAACTAAAAGTTAAAGAGTCTTTTAGTAGGTAAAATAAGGCTATAGTTAATTAAATAGAATTTACCTAATTAAGTATATTTGCCTTATAAAATAATAACTAATGCTAAGGCAATAAACAGTAGTATTAACAGTAATTTAATAAAGCTTATATATAGTATTTTAAGTTAATTAATAAAATTATTATAATTATAATTAAAAATATAAAGTTATAGCCTTTTATATTTAAGATATAATTTAGTAAAAAATACTAAAAAATAGAAATATTACTTAATAACTTACCCTTATCTAGTAAATTATAAGCCTTCCTATTAGCTTAGTATATTATTAGCCTATATAAGAGCTACTAAGTTACTTATCTATTATTATATAGTAATTATAGTAAGAAAATAGCTCTAAATATAGAAAGGTCAGTCAGCTGCCCCTCTTTTTCCCATTTTTATAACATGAATTGACCTGACAACATGCTATCCCGGGCTTGCCGATCATGCCCTTAGTGGCGCCATTGCCTGCAGGTACCAAACGCCAAACGTTGGGAGCATTATCTTGAGGGTTCATTGAGACCAATGATTGGTCGTGGAGATGCTGCGGCGCAGAAGAAGGCCACTGTCAACAAGAATTCAGTGGTTATGAACCTATTGCCTCTGTCGGGCCTTGGATGGAGAAGACTGGACATTGCCGCTGGTGTTCGCTCATTTCTCTTTTTTCAGTGGCTGGTTTTCTTTATCCTCCAACCGCCAACTGGAATCTTGACGGTCCAAGAAGACGGCGCGACCAATCCCACGCCGCCAGACACTAACAGCGAATCAGCGCGATTAGCCGCCGTGTTCAGCGGTAATAATTCTGGATAACAACAAAGCCGTGTAACCAGAACAGACAAGAACAAGAACAGCACATTATCAAATGAAACCTGGATCGGTGCTCCCGAATTCTCGAGTTTCAGCGTGGTTGCATCGCAACAAATCCCCCAATTCTCTCGGCTCACTCGAATGGGTGAAACATGCTAATAGTGGTCGGGTTGCCTCCCCCGCGTCAATCCATGCCATAAGCACCAAGACTGTTGCACGCAAAGTCGAGAGCTAACTTGGTCGCAATCTTGGGTCTTCGGCATTTTGGAAACCCGCTTGTAAATCTTCATTTCCCGAGGAACACCATAAACTCACAATCACTCAATGGCATCGCATGAGTTGACGAGACGAGGTGCTTCATCGATCAAAGAGCTACTGCAACTTGCCTCGGTTGCTTGCACCACGGCCACAATGATATCCTGATTGCTGGCTGCCTCAAATATTGAGAAATAACGCAATTGACGGCAGTTGGCCATTGTGGGCCGAGTATTTACCCATGACGTTATAAACTTTCGCTCACATCTTTTCTTTGTTCGAAACAACTTAGCAACTCTAAAAGGGTCGTGCGAGCAACGAATGGTCCTATACATGAGACTATGAGCTACTCCCCACTGTTCACATCGGTGACTGACAAAATCAGACATCTCTTTGTTTGGATAGCGCAAATAGCATCGCATTCACTCGAACAAAGAAATGAGGCAATCATCGACTTCATCCAATATGTGGCGGAGTTGGGTTCTTTGTTATCTGTTCCCGTCCCACGGACGGCGGCAGAGGTTATGACAAGAGGAATCTTTACTCCCCGAAATATCTTGAACATCCCATCTTCTACATCTTTCTCTTGCCTCGAGTGAGCGCGCCGTCTCTGCCATCATCATGACTTCCGAATACTCGTCGAATCCTGATATCAGGATGTTCGGTAGTCCCGCCACAGAGGTTGAGAAGCCAACATTTGAGCTCGTCGAGAAGGTCAAGAAGAACGTCTGGATTGTTACGAGAAAAGGGGACCCGCGACGAGAGAAGTATCTCGCCAGTCCCAGCAGCCCCTTCGGAGTGAAGCCTGATGGTACTGTCGATGCCACGAAGGCACATCGAGAGGCTGAAGCTCTCAACAAACTTCTGTCGACGCATAATCAAGCCTACACTATCCGTCAGATCCTCAATCACGAAAACCTCATTTCTATCGTTGGTGTTATAGAAAATTGGCCTTTCAACAAGTCTCAAACATCTGACATTGTCCCGGAAAATAATGTCCAGATGCTCGTCTGGGACTTTGGTGATGCTGGTAACCTCAGCGCTTTGTTCCGCCATTATCCCTGCACAAGTCCTGAGTTCTATCTACCGGAATCTCTTTGTTGGCACGTTCTTCGTTCTTTGGTTCGTGCAGTGACTTACCTCCATGACGGGAAACGACTCATTTACCGGCCCGAGCAACTTGGTCGTCACGTGGTCAGAGAATGGGTTTCTGTAAACACCGACTGGTTCCCAATTCTGCATCGTTGCATCGAGCCTATGAATGTCTGGCTTCAGCATCCTCGAGGCAATGAGACCTATGGCCAATGCAAATTAGGCGATTTTAGCAATGCAGCTGTCACATGTCACGTTGTGGATGCTCAATTCAATCCTGACACTATTCACTCAGATTCGAATGGGATGGCATTAGCTACAAAGGAGGGGATGTGGCGACTGGATGATACTCGATCTGACTATCGTGTCCCCCCAGCGTCGATTCCGAACGAGGTTGGTACCCAATACTAATCAATAACTTACCACTAACTCACTTGTGTAGGGGGATAGACCTTATACCCTCGGGGATGAGATGTGGTCTATTGGTGTGACGGTTTTCACCATGATGACTGGGCAGGCTCCAACTTACTACTGTGAGGAATGCGGTTGTTCACATGTCGCTTTCTGCGAGGACGGTGGCTGTCTGGAGAAAGAGGCCATTGCAAAAGGATGTGACTGCTTTCTTGGTGGCTGTGAGCATATAAGCCAGACGGAATGTAAGGAAGAGGTCTCAGGGTGGCCCGATTGTCCAGCTTGGCATAATTGCTCCGAGTTCACCATCAACATTCATTCGTACCTTGCACGAGCTCGTTACAGCAAACCATTGCGTGCCATGATCATGGTAATGCTCGGATACAACCCTGCACAGAGAATTGAACCCTGGGTTCGAATGGCAGAGGTTGCGCAGATGGTGGAGCTCGCATATGGACAGTGGAAGCAAGAGACAGAGGAGGGGAGACTCTACGTGGATGTTGAGGATGCCCTGCTTCAGAGAGCTACGCAATGAGAGTGTGAGTGAGCAGAAATTGTAGCAGGCTCTCTTCGCCATATATCTTTTGTTATTACAAGTACTCTTATAAACCCAGATAATTTCCTGGTGCCTCACAATAATCATTGGATGTTCCTTGTCGTGGACCTTGAATTAAAGGTCCGCAATCAAAGAGCCAATGATCTTACACGACTGCATATCAATTCACAGAGCCAATGAGATAAAACCAGTCACAAGCTCTCCACTTCAGGCCCCGCCATCAACAAGGCTTGAACAAGTTGAACTTGGCCTGGACCTGAGCCGTTTCCCCATTCCACCTCAACGCGCATCAAGGCTTGACTCTTCTTTTCTTCCAAGCAACGAGCGGGTCTTTTCTCGTTCTTGTATAATAACCTAGCCCTATTTCCCTATTCTATCGAAGAATCACGTCAGTCTCTGTATTCGGGAAAGTCCGCAGAGGCTATCAACTTATCAATCGCCAATCGTTCAATCGCCATGTCCATCTCCCACCCAACGCCTCCTCTTCTCCTCACAAAGCGCCTTACGGCGTTCCTCAATGCGAACCGAACTCCCCAGCTTCCCACGCTTCTTGTTACGAGCCCTCACGGCAAGCTTCTCGCACACGCAAGCCCTCATCCCGTAGCCGCTCTTCGAACACATGCTACTGTTGCCGCATCACTCCTCGCCATACACTCCACCTCGGCCCCTGCCCTCGCTGCGTCTCTACCCGGCTCTCGCACACCCGATCCGATCGGAAGCTCGCCACCTGAGGAGGATGACCTCGAAGACGAGACAGATCGATTATCACAAAGTCAGCAGCTCGACTCACATAAGTCTGGCAAGGGACGGGGCATCAAGCCTGCCACTGTCACGGTTCAACTTACGAGCGGGACTGTCGTGATCCAAAGGTTGAAGTGCGGTCTTCTCTTCGTCTGCGTCGGACCCGCCAACCCAGATGCCACAGAGCATGGCGTACCCAATGTGCATGATCTCCATGTTCCCGCTGGCGAGTCATCTCATGTTGGCAGTCCAGATGGAGCAGACAGTATCCTGAGCACTGGTGCACAAACAACAGCTAGTCTGGGGAGCAGCGCAGGCTCTGCCGCTGCAGTAACTGCCCTTCGCCGTCATGCCACTGAGCTAGCTCGTTGGCTTGACGACAAGCTTGGCACGCTCACTGTTCCAGAGGAGGGTGTTGGCGTTGAGTGATGGCAGCATATTTGGTACAAGCGACTTGACATAGACGGCGTTGTGATTTCTTATGAGGGATAATCAAGGAGTGATCTGAGAAAGGCTTCTTCTTAGGCGTTGGGGGCTGTCTGTTACAGAGACGGCATTTATATAATCAGAGACATTGATGATACGTAATATTTTCGCTCAAGATGAGGGTATTAGAAATAAAAGCCGCTTCCAGAGACTGTATGTTTGAAGACCCCATGCCAATCCATTCCTAAACAACGCCATAGCTCATAACGCCTCCATATGCTTTTAGTTCCATGGTGCAAAGACTCGATTCCTTCGAGGCACTCCAATATTCCCAACAGAAAGAAACATGCTACTCTATACTCATACGCATGATCCCATCGTGAGTATCAATCATTCCTTGGAAACCAACCCGGCCTTTGCTGTTAAGTCGTCCAGCCGCAGAGCTACTGCCAGATAGGTTTCCTGGTGTGCTGCCGGCTTCGCTTGGTGCACTACTGCCAGCCTTATCGCCGCCGTTGCTACCGGGACGAGAACCCCACGACATACCATCTCGCTGGAGTGGACTCTGCATGACTGGTGAATTGTGAACGCTCATCCCAGGGCTCACAGCTCGACGTTTGAAGCTAACAGGGTCAAAATCATCGTCCCGGCGACGTTTGCTGTTGATTCTTCGAGTTATTTCTGCAGCAGTTGGTGGTTGAGTACCGCCATTCTGCGGGCCCCAAGACATTAGTTTGTGGTTTCTTTTGACCAGACAAGGGTGCACTTACAGTAGCTCCACCAACTGACGGTGAGTCCATCGCCACGTCTTCGCTGATACCTGAGGATGAGCCTCGAGGAAGAAAAGCGGCAGGAGGCGGTGTGGTTCTGGCGCCGCCGGTGCTACTTGACTCAGAAAAGGTGTCCCAGAACGTCTTCCCTTTTGAGTTCTTGATAGCATGTTGCTTAAAACTGCTAGAGAGACCCATGGATATGTCGCCCATGATATCATCCTCGGGTACGTCGTTCAGGCCTTCTTGCTGTGTCAGGTTGGGTGAAGAGGGTGCTGTTGTTGATTGAGTTGATTCCAAGGCTGGTTGTGGGATCCTGGGCTCAAGCTCCATGTCGCAATCACGAACTTGTTTAACAACTTCAGCCTCTCGACGAAACTCAGACTCAGCGGGAGTGCTCTCTTCCATGAGCGCAGCACGAATGCGTGCGAATCCTTTCGTCTTGGGCTGTACCGTATTAGTTGCGCGCTCGTATTAATTTGATACAAGTGACTTGCCAAAAGATTTCCCCGTCTTGTTACTACCCTCCGAATGACATTGCGCTGCCCATCTCCAAGCCCGTCCACATCGCCCATCGCTCGTGTCTCATCGGAATCTGCACCAGAAATGTGCAATTGATTAGCCTGCCAACTGATGCTCTCGCGACGAGCTCGAGAAGAATTAGTTGGTGGTGACTTGGACAGAGATGCACTACTGAATCCCAGTCCCAAGGGCCCACGAGCCTTCTTCTTGGCTTGTTTGCGGGGTCTTTGTCGCTGTTGGAAACTCATGAGGCTGCTCATTGCAGGGGATCCAAAGGTCCCACCAGACCCTTGGGGACCGAGAATTGGGCCAATCTTATGGACTTGCGGAGTTGTTACGTAGCTCTCGTCCATATCCTCATCCATCAGCTCATCGTCATCAGAGGTACTTGACGAATCAGAGCCAATCGCCTGGCTCCCAAGCGAGCTGCTGATGTGCATCTTTTCCTGATTGCCCATGACGGACCACAGAGACGTCGATGTTTGTTCCGGGCCTGCATAATGACTTCTTCGGCTCGGTATGTTCATTGCCCGGCCACCAGCGGTAGGCGATGAGTCGGGAGAAGACTGTTCGGCGAGGGTCGAGTGATGTAGGCTGGTAGCGGCGCGAGAGAAGTCGAGGCCACGGGAGCGACGAGGAAGTATATTGGTAGGAGATGCGTATATCTGGGAGTGGTCTAGTTTAGGTGATAGAGGTGCGGGTTTGACGTATGAGTTCGCGGCTGGTGGAGTAAATTCCCGAGGAGGCATCTGTATGGAAAAGCCACGGCTGGAGAAGTTTGGGCGCCGGGGCGTCACTGGCTGAGGAGTCGGAATACTAGTGTCGTCTTTTGAAGTCCGTCGAGATGCCTCGACGATGCGTGGTGAGGGAGAGAGTCGAGAGGGGGTTCCTCCTCCATCGGACATGGACCGCGTTTTCGTCAAGGGCGACCGAGCCTGGGTTTCCTGCAATGCAGTAACTTCCTGATATCCAACAGTCTTTAAATCGTCCATGATGGCCGAGTCTTCGTATTCGCCCGCAGTATTTCGGAATCGATCCATGATGGCTAAATTGTTGCTTTTGCAGACGGTTGCGGTTTCGAGTTGGCGGTCACTATTGCTAGCCTTGAACGTAACTTTGAACAAGGGGCAATAGCTGAGATGAGGATAAATATATCATGGCATTACATGCTGTGATGTGGTTATGGTTGAGAAAAGAAACCGTAAAGAAAGGGCTTGAAGTTAAAGAACGCGAGGTATTGCGATGAGTGGGCGGCTACTAATACTGACTGCAGCAACCTTGAGTTGAGTAAATAGAAATCCATCTCTTTTTAGGTTTGGCCGCCCAGGGCCGCTAAATTGGTTCCACAGGCTGTTGGCGGCTGAGAGCCCCGCAAGAGCAGTGAAACATTGAATTGCTCATCGACATGGATACGATTACAGTCCTTGATTTTCTTATTTCCACGGGCATGGCTGTGCTGTAACAAAAACAGTCCACAAGGTATGGTACATATACAACCTGGATTCGAATGTGTACAGTTTACCTTGAGTGTATGCGGCAAAGTACAAGTCTGCAGCACTCACCACGTGCGTGCGGCAGTTGGCCTAGGTTGATCTTGACGACATATTCGGTAAAGGTGCATAAAACTGTGTGTATTTTGTACGGTTCATACAATTGGAGGCCTGTGTCGTTAACAAATGGAGACAGGCAGTGTAGGATCAACATTATCTTTTATGTTAGTAACTGATTCAGTTCCGAACACATATATTGTCGTTCCGAGCCCGGCCAGAGAGAATACCTCCAATCTACCCTACACAAGAGCGTGTCAATCAGTTTTGAACTTATGTTGTCTCTTTCATGATCTATAACTACAAGAAAACCGACTGAGATCCTATGAAAGAATCGAATACCAAGTTATTATAGATGATTGAGTGGTGCGTGCCATTGAAATTGTGATCTCTCTGCTTCTATACTTTGACGTCAGAGCAGAAGGTGGGGTCACTGATTACCTCAACGATCCAATGTTTCGGCTATCATGATAAAATCCAACAACTTCTCACAGATTCAATTCATACTGCACAAAACGCTCAATGAACTTTGCAAGAGCCGCACAGCGCATCAGGTCCATTCAAAACTTTCTTACTAGGCAGACAGTTCCCCGTATTCCTGTACCTGCTATTGCTGCTGGACAATCCCGATTAGTCACCATGGCTTCAACTACAGATACCAAGAACTACAAGTTCAACCACTCAATGTAAGTGCAGATCTTCATGCATCTTCGGTACCAAAGTAGTTGCTAAATCGGCTCAAAAGGATCCGAGTCAAGGACCCCAAGGCTTCCGGTAAGTCAGACACCTTGATGTCCACAGCCCGGATCATCAATCAAGCCTCATCTTAAGCTTAAATTGAACAAACACGTTGTGCGAATATTGACCCAAATGCAGCTAAATTCTATGAATTTCTTGGCATGAGCCTTGTGAAGAAGCTCGAGTTCCCTGATAGCAAATTCGACCTCTACTTCTTCGGCTATGACTCTCCCAATGCCCTGTCACACAACAAAAGCACTTTTGACAGGCAAGGACTTATCGAGTTGACTCACAACTACGGCACTGAGGACGATCCTGAGTACAAGGTGAATAACGGTAACCAGGAGCCTAACCGTGGTTTTGGCCACACCTGCATTGCCGTCGACAACATCCAGGCCGCCTGCAAGCGCATTGAGGATGCTGGTTACAAGTTCCAGAAAAAACTGACAGATGGACGCATGCGAAACATCGCCTTTGTGCTTGACCCTGATGGCTACTGGGTCGAGGTCGTTGCCAGAAATGATTACAAGCAGACAGAAGATGTGAAGGAGACTGATGTGTCAACTTACACTATGGTTTGTACACCATTTTTGCCGATCTTATAGAATCTGTAGCTAATGATCTAGAACCACACCATGCTTCGTGTCAAGGATGCTGAGAAGTCCTTGAAATACTACCAGGAGGTTCTCGGCATGTCCCGATTGCGCGCCCTTGAGAACCCTGAGGCTGGCTTCAACCTCTACTTCCTCGGCTACCCTGGCGATCAGCCATTCCCTGAAGGCCAGGATGAGAATACTATCACGCATCGGGAGGGTCTTCTCGAATTGACATGGAACTATGGCACTGAGAAGGACGAGAACTTCCACTATCATGATGGTAACAGCCAGCCTCAAGGATTTGGCCACATCTGTGAGTTAATGTTTGTGTAGGAGAGATACATGAAGCTGACGAGTTTAGGCGTTTCGGTTGACAACATTGATGCGGCTTGCAAGCGATTCGAGGATTTGAACGTGAGCTGGAAGAAGAGACTTACAGACGGCCGAATGAAGAACGTTGCCTTCTTGCTGGATCCTGATGGCTACTGGATTGAGCTCGTACAGAATGAGAAGTTCTCTGGCAAGGAGAACTTCTAAATGTACATGCTTACATATTCAATAACAACGGAATCCTATACCTTAAGATTGAGAAATCAAGCTTAGAAATGATCTCATTAAACAAGGCAACAAATCTGATATGTTTCACCGCCTAAGAAGGAAAATGAAGCCAATCAGCATCATAATGCAGAACGAGCGATGCACTATGTAATTGGCGTGGGGCAAGCAATTGATCTCTGGTCGTTTTTTAAACCGCAGCTCAAGGCTCTCATCGTACAAATAGTCATCTTGTACCTTGATAGTTACAGTAATATCCATTTCTGTTGGAGGCCAATTGCTTAATAGCACCCTCCAAATAGAGAATCGCTTCGAGAATATCGGGCCAGGTATTTGTGTACCTTAAGACTGTATCCCAGGTTGACCGGTGAGCCATTGCCGTGTTCTCGCTTACTAGGCCAGCCAAAAGATGTCTAATGTCATAGGACTTCTTTGCCCGGCAGACACGGGTCGTTTCCAGCGGTGGCACTGGAATGCCTGTGTTATGTACCCCACGACGGGCCGTGGCTTGCAGTAGTTGAACATGGAGAAATGAGGGGTTGCAGCTTAGGCTGAGTCTGAGATATAGGTGCCACACCAAACCTCAAGCTCAAGCTACGTGGACATTGATGGTTACTCGCTTGGTGCCCCGCCATATCCTGTACCGTGCCGTACTACTATGACGGCAAACACAATACTTCACTCGCTGAACGCGCGCGCAGATGAACCACCCCCGCGCCAGAGATCACTGCCTCCGTGGGGTGCTTGCATGAGAGGACAGACTTCTGCATCTCAATCTGCCCGTTGTTATTAAGGGATTTTACTTTGAGAAACGGTGATCAAGGCTGATCTGGGCTCATTAGATTGGGTAGCCAAAAAGGTGGCGGTTATCTGTCTCATGGGAGGACAAAGACAAGAGGGGGACGTCATCTCGATCCTTTTTACTTATACTAGGTCGTGTGCCCTCTCACTTGAACTTGGGTTTCTTAGTATGCACACCGTCTTTGCAAGTACTTCAGAATACCACCTACTCAACTCACCATGTCCCCTTCAGCAACTTTTGACACACCGTCTGCTGGCCACTCAAACCGTCTTAAGATCCTCGTACCTGAAAAAGTATCTCCAGATGGACTGGCTTTACTCACCCCTCACTTTGACGTTGACAACCGTAAAGGGTTAACGGCCCCTGAGCTTATCAATTTGATCCCTAACTACCATGGCCTGATTATTCGCTCCGAGACGCAAGTTACAGCTGAAGTCGTCCAAGCTGGACGGAAGCTGAGGGTTGTTGCTCGGGCTGGTGTAGGAGTCGATAACATAGATGTCCCTGCCGCAAGCGCCCAAGGCGTTATTGTTGTGAACTCTCCTTCAGGCAACATCCTTGCAGCTGCAGAACATACTATCGCACTCCTCCTTTCAACAGCTCGTAACGTGGGCCAGGCAGACAGCAGTGTAAAGGCTGGCCGCTGGGAGCGAAGCAAGCTCGTGGGAGTTGAAGTTGGCCGTAAGACCCTCGGCATCATCGGTTTGGGCAAGGTTGGAATGAATGTTGCTCGCATGGCCATAGGTCTCGGAATGACAGTCAAGGCGGTCGACCCCTATGCAAACACCGATATGGCTCGTCAAACAGGTGTTGAGCTGGTTCCTGGGCTGGAGGACCTGCTTCCTGTGGTTGACTTTCTGACCATTCACACGCCCCTGCTTGCCACAACGCTGGACTTAGTTGGCGAGGCAGAGTTTAAAAAGATGAAGAAGACAGCTCGTGTGCTCAATGTTGCACGCGGCGGTGTTTACAACGAGGAGGCTTTGATCAAAGCACTTGATGAGGGATGGGTCGCAGGAGCGGGTATTGATGTCTGGTCTTCAGAACCACTGGCCCCAGACTCAGCAGCAGCCCGGCTCAGTCAACATCCCAAGGTTGTGGCAACACCTCATCTAGGAGCATCAACGGTTGAGGCACAGGAGAATGTTTCCATGGATGTTTGCAAGCAGGTCCTCGAGATTCTTCAAGGTGGGCTTCCTACAAGCGCTGTCAATGCCCCTATTATCATGCCGGAAGAATATCGCAAGTTGCAACCATCTGTGCAGCTTGTCGAAAAGATGGGCCGTCTCTATACGCAGCACTTTGTGCGCAGTAAAGTAGGCATGATAGGGGGTCGTCGATTCGAGCTCATATATCACGGCGACCTGGCTGGTATGGCCAACACCAAGCCGCTGTTTGCTGCTCTTGTCAAAGGTCTCGTGTCCACGTTCAGCGACTCGCACATCAATATGGTTAACGCAGCACTCATTGCTAAAGAGAAAGGCATTGTAATCAGCGAGACTCGTTCTGGCGATTCGCCTTCGACTTATGCCAACCTGGTGACACTACGTTCATACCAGGCTGGCAGCAGTGGTAGTGAGCAGGTGATTGAAGGCTACGCGAGTGATGAACGAGTCTTCATCTCCAAGCTGGACAGGTTCAATGGCGTGTTTACACCGGAAGGAACCTTAATTATACTGCACAACTACGATGAGCCTGGCAAGATTGGTGGAGTCGGTATGGTGCTCGGCCGTCATGGGATTAACATCAAGTTCATGCAAGTGGCCAGTCTGGATCCCGAAGCTACTAAGGGAGCCGATACCCCGCCTGACCCGAAAGGCAACGAGGCATTGATGATTCTTGGTGTTCTCGGGCCCGTGAGTGGTGAAGTCTTGGAGGACTTAAATAACTCCCCAGGAGTTCTTGACGTTGGACTGGTTAAGCTGTGATCATGGTACTGGTTGGTCGAAAAAACTGAGGATACCATTCAACATGCTCAGGGATAGCAATGCAATCGTGATCACAGCTAGGAGTGCTGCACGGCTTAGAAGTATCTATTAAACAAAAAGACACAATAAACCTTCTTATTATGGGACGATTATCACATGCTCTCTAGCAAGAAATTCTAAGCCTTGATTTTGGTGTCAAAATGAATGAACTAAAAGGCTACTGAATCTATTCTAAACTTACACAAACCTTTTTGTCATTTAGGTACCTTATATAAAGATCCTCAGTTTTCTTGTCTCTCCCTGATAATGGATAAATTGATTGTCTTCGTCATGACCTCATCCGGATTTTAGCTGGGAAACTAAGGGCATCGTAACGAACGGTTTTAGCTTCTGCAACGTCAAGTTTTTAGTGGATTTTGTCTACTGCATTCGGGATCTGGACCTGGTCTAGTGGGCGCCTCCACCAATAAAAACATTCTCTCCTCCCTGGCAGTTCGCTGCGTCATGCTCGCGAGTTAGATGACCCGTATCATCCAAGGATAAGGTAGCTAATTCCAACCCTTTCGTCCCACTTCTTTTGCCTCATCGTTCTTGTTCTTCATCAAAGCTCGCCTTTGGTGCGAAAAGGTTAGATTTTGACTAGACGAAACGAGGCAAAAAGACTTCAATTGTCCGAATAGCTTCACGTTCTTATTGACAGCATCTCTTCAAGCTTCCTCTTGACCCCGAGCTCCCCTGTCTCAGCCACATTCCGGTCATTATCGTGTAAGCTTTGCCAAGGTCGCTTGCGCCTATCCGTCGGAGATTGATTACCTTGGCCTGCCTTGAACGCGTTCAACTCCATCTGACCTTCGACAATCGACATTTGCGGTCTTCCCGCCTCGCCTTGCGGTGACGAGATAACTCATATATCCACACACACGATATACAACATTCACATCCCGTCACAATGGCGAACGCTGCACGATACAATATGGGCTCAATACGCCCGGCTGTCATTGGCATGGGCCGAGTCTTTGGTGCGAGCTTGACGGCTGTCTCTGCCTTTCCAGTTGACACCAAGGGCCACCATGACGCTGGCGAAGAGGGCGGCTCTAGCCTCTGGGTCCTCGCTGTTGCCTCAATGGTTCTGGTTCTTCTTGGTGGTGCTTTTGCTGGATTGACAATTGCGCAAGTTCCCCTCCCTCTTGGCGATGCGCGACGCATGCTGACCTACCCAGTTTGATGGGACAAGACAGTATTTATCTCCAGGTTTTATCGGGCGATCCCGCGGAATCACAGTCTAAGAATGCGAAACGTGTGTTGAAATTGTTAAAAAGAGGAAAGCACTGGGTTCTAGTCACACTGCTATTGTCAAACGTCATTGTCAACGAGTCACTTCCCGTTGTATTGGACCGAACTCTTGGAGGAGGTGTTGCTGCTGTCGTTGGCAGTACTGTTCTCATCGGTATGTGAGACATGATAGCTCTGGTAGGCTTTGCTAACCGCAACAGTTATCTTTGGTGAAATTGTTCCCCAGTCCATCTGCGTTCGATATGGTCTTCCTATCGGCGGATACATGTCTACACCAGTTCTTCTTCTCATGTATCTCACCGCTCCCGTTTCTTGGCCTATTGCGAAGCTTCTCGACTGGATTCTGGGCGAGGATCATGGTACCTTGTACAAGAAGAGCGGACTCAAGACGCTAGTCACCCTCCACAAGTCTCTGGGTGAGATTTCCGAGCGTTTGAACCAGGATGAGGTTACGATTATCACAGCTGTTTTGGACTTGAAGGACAAGCCTGTTGCTGAAGTCATGACGCCCATCTTCGATGTTTATACGCTTGCCGAAGACCACATCCTCGACGAAAAGACCATGGATGATATTCTATCCTCCGGGTACTCGCGAATTCCTATCTATCGTTCTGGAAATCACTTGGACTTTGTTGGCATGCTGTTGGTCAAGACACTCATCACCTACGATCCTGAAGATAGAATTCCCGTCCGCGATGTGCCTCTCGGCGCAATTGTCGAAACCCGCCCTGAGACCAGCTGTCTGGACATCATCAACTTCTTCCAGGAGGGCAAGTCGCACATGGTGCTGGTATCAGAATTTCCCGGCTCGGACCATGGTGCCTTAGGTGTTGTTACTCTTGAAGATGTGATCGAGGAATTAATTGGAGAGTAAGTAGACAATCTCGCACATGATGAACATTACTGAACAGACAGGGAAATTGTTGACGAATCTGATGTCTACGTCGATGTACACAAGGCTATCCGACGTCTTACTCCCGCACCCCGAGCCCGCCGAATTCACGCAACTGCTGCCGCAGCCGCCGCAATGGCCACTAAGAAAGCCCCAGGCGACTCTATTTTGATCGATGTTGAAGAACACGCCGAGGAACACCCTCCCAATGTTGAGACTGCTTCTTTCCACAGTAATTACGAAGGAGGGTTCCACAATGCTGCCAAGACTGCTATTCACATGAAGCGCCGGACCTCTGATGGTGGCATAGAAGGCACCCCAGTTGTTGTGAAGGCTAGTCTAGATGAAATGAGGTCTCAACTTCGTCTTGGACCTGCTAACCGAGCTGCGAACCCCCGCAGCAATACCCGCAGCCTCTTCAAAATCAAACAAGGCCTCGGTGCGAGCCATACGCCCCCCAACGATGGCTCAAGACCTGCCCAGCCGCGCGCTGCATCCCACATGGGTTTCACGAGTACTCACGGACAATCACAGGCACGGACTCAGGGGCATGAACGAACACCGTTATTAGCTGAGGATCACGAAGAAGCTATCGACGACGATGAAGATGACCACGGTCGTAAAACAAATGGTCGGCATTAGGGGGCCTATTTAGTGGTATGGATAATGGGGTCTGATGGAATTGTTTCTTAGGAGTGGCATATCTAAACCAGGGCCCCTTACTGTTGGGCACACCAGGTAGGGTTTAGTTAATACACCTCTGCAGCATTGATGCCAGCAGCCAAATCATGGCAACTATAATACTTTTCGACGTCAAATTTTGTCTCATTCTAACTTTATCCTTGTTCTATTCATCCATTCTAATGTGCTCTCAGTCATACCAGATGGCGTTCATGCCGAAGCCAGGCTCTGGTGTTCTAACCCTTGCAACACGGGCGAGGTGCTCATCTTGCCAGCGGTAGATCTCCAGCCAACCTTCTTGATCATCCGTGATTGCTACCCACTCATCTGTCCAAGGGCAAGGTGCAACCGCATTACTATGTCCACCACTCGTAGGTGTAGGATTCAGGCAGATCTGACGCTCAATGGCGCCGGTATCCGAGAGCTTGAAGGCAGCCACATACCCTGTCAGGTCGAAGGAGTTGGCACGGGACGAGGCAAAGAGATACTTGCCCGACGACGAAAGCACGCAGACATCAGCACGGTACTGTGTCCACCTATCGGGGATACCTGGGGGGATTAGAGGGTAGTGTTTATGAGTGTAAACGGGCAGACGAGTTGCAGGATCAATGAGATACTCGCAGATTCGGTTGCCCTTCTCCATAAGAGCATAGAGGTAGTTTCCGGTAGGATGTATGGCCACCCAGCGAGGGTGGTCTCGGGCATCAGGACAATCGACAGAACCGACCAGCTCAAGAGAAGGATCGTCTTTGCTGACACGACGATGGGTCCAGATCTTGTTAGCACGGAGATCGGCAGAATAAAGGTACTCCTCCTCAGGATCAAAGACCATTCCGTGAATACCCGTGTTAGGCTGGTAAGGGTAGTTTTGAACATTTTCCTTGAGAGCCTTTGTACTGGAATCGGTTGTGAAGACAGCGCCGTGGCCAGCGTGATCGTAGAAAGGATTGCAGTAGACGGCGTAAGGAGGTTTGTTCGCTGCGAGGAGGAAGATTGCACGGGTGTTCGTGGTGGCAAGAGAAGCATTGGCTGTTGAGGTTAGTTTCCAGTGTATAAACTGGTCAGATGTCACTTACGATCGTGCTCCATTGGGTGAGAGACCTGGTGAGTTATTGAAGTTGGCGATTCGACGGCGAAGCTGGACCACTTCTTCATGGCAGCACCGTAAATAGCTTTGCGATCATGCTGAAGTACAATGTGAGTTAACATCTTGCAGAGTAATAG
Source organism: Fusarium xylarioides (assembly GCA_013183765.1). Taxonomy (NCBI): domain Eukaryota; kingdom Fungi; phylum Ascomycota; class Sordariomycetes; order Hypocreales; family Nectriaceae; genus Fusarium; species Fusarium xylarioides. Next base: position 4,733 of record SRZU01000234.1, on the reverse strand, counting down.
ATGAGCTCACACTAAATGTCATCCATGAGATTGGCTCATCCTTGGGGATTTCGGTCCTTTTCACAAGCTTAAGTGTAAGAGCTTCATCGTCGAAGGCAAAAGTGAAGATGGCACCTGGAGGAGTCCAGGTACCAACCATGAGATGGTGAACAGGCATTTTGGCTGCGATAGATGTTGCTCGGAGCTTTGAGATGAGTGTAGGTCGCATATAAGCTGAAGCTAGAATCCACAGCAGAACCAAGTCAACAATCAATGAAGCAGTCCTGAGATTATTGTTGGAGGAGAAAGCACATGCAAAAAAAAGATTGAGTCGTTATGATGGATGATGGAGGGGAGAGACAGGCTTAAACATTTATCCTACAGGGCATAGTGGAGGACCCCGCGGAATTGAGCTATGATGCATGCTCAATACAGTTACAGTTGGTTAGTAGGTAGCCGTGGGTCTAAGTCCGGGGACTGGGCCGGCTTCGGTAGTCTACGGCGGCAGATGGTGACGGATATGATTTCGGTATTGAACCCATGATAATGAGTGGGCATCAGTTAGCTTTTATTAATATGAGCATCTTGGAATTTGGTCACTAGCGAAAACCCTTGAGATGATACAATTTGTTAGACGCTCATCATGACACCTGAATCGTATCAACATCCTAGACTCATGATAGCATGGCTCTCATGGTACTACATAGTATATCTATCTGCTTGCTGTGATTCATGAGATACATTCAATCTCAATTGATATTTAAAATAATTTAAACGGTTTGTTGACTATTCTCGGGGCCTGTTGAACCTACATATGAATGGATATCTTGTTAAGCTGACCCAATTGCATCTAGAATACCCCGCATTGACTTCCCTGATGTTGATCCCGGCACAAAGCCACTAACGTCCTTTTTTTTTGTGCTATATTAGATATTGGATATTATGTGAAACGATATTCCCTCTTCAACCAAAACGATACTATTGAGGAAGCATTGAAAAGATGTCATGATGACATACCCTTGCTCATGGCCATGGATTTAATACGAACGCGAGAAAGATGTTATGACTGCCTGTGTAGTTTGGTGATTTATGTAAGCTAAACAACAAACAAGGATGTCCCCAGCTGATGTTTTGAGCAGTCATGGCGATCCTTGGCCCCAAGAGTACTCATGATATCAGAGTAGGAGAGAATCACCGACCGACACGTGTTTCGTAAAGTGTATACGTAGCATTGGAGTGAAACGAGAACTGAGTATTCACGATCATTAATTTAAATTGATCTGTACTTATTGAAAATGGACCTTTCAACCTGTAAAGCCTGAGCTAATGAAATTGCTGCTTGGCTAATCAACGCTGTAAGCGACGGCATCACTCGATCAAGAAACGTCTTTCCAGCTTCAACAGTCGGCGGAGCAAAAAGGAAAGAAAACAATTGATCGATCATTGTTATTATTACTACAAGCAAGCAAATATAGTCTTGTACGACCTATTTTGCCATCGTGCATCATCGTTGTCTGCCATCACTGGTGCGATAAGATAGGGCCCCGTCACCCGGTCAACGGCCGTTTCCCAATAAACAGTCAACGGCTTGTCTAATAGTGCCTTGGCTCTGGCTACCTAAGCGACCTACTTTCTTGCTAGCTCCAGCTCCAGCTCCAGCTCCAGCTTGTCTTCTCAACTTTACCTTACTTTTATTCTTTCTGCAATGGCGTAGCCCAATTCGCAGTCTTAGTTGGCTTCTTATTCTCAACAGTTGGCGTGAGACTTAGTTTTGTTCATTACCAGTTTTTTCTACATCTTCATTTCTACAGACATCGTTGTGACGCCCCGGGCGAAAGCTACTTAGCAGCTCTCATATAACCACGGATATTGTGGCTCAACACCATGAATACAAACGACGTAAATAGCTTCGACGCCGGTCGAAGACCACGGCCCAAGTCCTCCATCCTCGAGGGCTTCATACATCGTCGTCAAGCTTCCACCGATACCCATTCATTCCAGGCTCCGTTCGATGGCCCTGTCTCTCCTATACAGCCCAAGATCATGGCTTTCGAGAACTACTCCAACCCAGGGGCACTGGCGGAGCTACAATACAACCAGCAAGAGTCCTCCGGACGCTTCTCACGGCGACAAGACCGAGGCCGATCACAGTCCCCGACCAAGAGCAGCTTTGGCAACTTCACCATCATAACAGCACCCGGCAAAGAAACCAAAGGCTCGAAATCTCGCGATCCCTCTCCCACTAAACCGAAACGGCCAAAGTCAACAACTAACCTGGCTGGTCTGCTCAAGCCCAAGACGCTGCGAAACTTGGGCAGGTTCGGATCCGACGACAATGTCAATTCATCCAAGGACAAGGAAAACAGAACTCCCGAAGAACCTGCAGCGGACCCTGCACCGACACCTATTTATTCTCAGTTTGCCTCTCGACCGAACGTCGAACCAGCCCAAAGCACACGCCGTAGTATGGACGAAGCACGGGCACCAAGTGCTCAAGACCTTTATAATGGCAGTCGAGTCGCCGTCAAGGAGCGACCGAAATCATACCATCCCATGCTGGGAAGAATGGAACCACCCCCCTCGCCAACCAAGGCACGCACTTCAAACGATTCTCGAAAGGGATCAAAAGACTCGACTGAGGCCAAGAGTAAGAGCGGTCGAGGTAAGGTCTTGAGCGTCTTTACTACATTCAACCACAGCCGATCCAAGTCAACGTCAGTTGTACCTGAGCCCACTGAGGCCGTACTTGGCCCTAAGGATATTGACAAGCACCTTGAAGCAATGTTGGACCGACGAAACATCCCAGAAAACCAGAGGTACAAGATGAGGAACCTGAGCGACACCATCAAGATGGAGTTTATCCGCCAGGATTGGGCCGAATCACAGGCTTCTCGGACAGAGAGATCATGCTCAACAGACAGCGCCAACAGCGGCTTGGTCATGGAAGCCGGCACGCAGAATGAGGAGAAACAGAAGCGATCACGAGGCAAGAGTTTTACTCTCTCACGAGGAAGAAAGGAATCAAAGGAGCCAAGCTCTCCCATCAAAAAGTCGAAGGGCGAAGGGACATTGGGTCGTCATTTCAGAAGCAAGTCCACCGACAGCGTAGTCAGCGAAGGGCCTCCTGGATCCAGCGGCTCCGTATCCAACTCTGGAATTCTCTCCAAGATTAAGCTCAACCAAGGCCCAGGCGATTACGTGGCCTATCTCAGAAAGGTTCAAAAACCAGAACTTGTCGAGGTCGGCAAGATTCACAAGCTACGACTGCTTCTCAGGAACGAGACAGTGGCATGGATCGAGGACTTCATTCAGCAAGGCGGCATGAAGGAGATTGTAGGTCTGCTCAATCGCATTATGGAGGTTGAATGGAGGTAAGTCAAATTTAAGATGTTTTCATACAAACGCGACTAACGATTGATAGGGAGGAGCATGAAGATGCACTGCTTCACGAGAATCTTCTCTGCCTAAAGGCGTTGTCGACGACAGCTCGCGCCATGCAATATCTTCACACGATCCAGAGCGATCTATTTCCAAAGCTCCTACATATGCTCTTCGACCCAGAGAAGAAGGGTCCCAGCGAGTTCACCACTCGTAACATCATAACATCAGTCTTGTTCACGTATATCGAGTCTGCTGCACCAGCCGAACGGGTCACAAGAGCCCAAAGCATTCTCGCACACCTCAGAGACCCCGAGCCAAAGGAGGATCAGCGCCCATTGCCATTTGTCCTAGAGATGAGACAAGAAAGGCCATACCGCGTTTGGAGCAAGGAGGTTGTTAGCGTCACTAAGGAAGTGTTCTGGATCTTCCTTCACAACGTCAACGTTGTATCCCTTCCTTCGGACCGCCCCTCGACGTGTGACCCTGCCCCTGGTCCGTACAGTTACATGCTTCGACATTTCCCTCAAGAGCGCCCCCCGGTCCCAGCAGCGCCATATGTGGGCGGAGTCGAATGGGATGCGACCAACTACTTGGCTTCTCATCTCGATCTCATGAACGCCATCTTGGCTTGCACACCGACACAAGAGGAGCGCAACACACTTCGCGCACAGTTCCGAATTTCGGGATGGGAGCGATGCCTTGGTGGTAGTCTACGACTCTGCAAAGAGAAGTTCTATGGAAGTGTGCATGACGGGCTTCGGACATGGGTCGGAGCGGCGGCCGAGGATGGTTGGGATGTCAAGGATGTGCGATACGGGCCGCCCCCTGACGCTCGGGCTTCACCAAAGAAAACTGGAGGTGGTCAGAAGAAACCGGTCGAGGCGGCGCCAAAGCTTGAGATGCCGAAGCTCGATTTTGGGTTGGATAAGGCATCCACTCCGAGTAAGGAGAAAGACATGTGGCTGTGATGAAATGGCAAATATTGAAGTGCCAGCATTTGTTTCTTGCATGTATTTCCTTGTTGGTCTGGAGCTAAGGTTGATTGTTGGTTGATTGAAAGTCATGGTAGAGATCCTACTTTGATGATGGCATGTTAATGAACTGATGACACAAAAAACTGTATTGTTGACCCATCCACCCGTGCTTCGGGTTACTTGATACAAACTCCTTGTAGATCTCACGTGGTCCCCGTGATGTACAGCTACAGCCCACAAGGGTCTCAAATGTTAGCTTGGTACAAGACCCATAAAAAGCCCACCGATCGGCAGGTCTCGGTGGCGAGATTCTGTACTTACGATTTGCGGGCGATTTGTATGAGAGGAATAGTATCTATTCGTTATCTAGTAGCTGGTCTGATAGCCCCCTTTTGCGAT